>JAABKK020030867.1:2945-86232 GCA_011634745.2 Catotricha subobsoleta
ACATATCTGTTCATTCAATGTTATTCTTTTTCACTGAAATACGAGGAACTTGAAAATGTAACAGATATATGAAACGCAATCTGACACCATTTAGCTTTTGATAATTATCTGGTTTTTTTTTTCCTAATTAGATTCAATTATGATTTCAGATTATAATGAAAATGGGCCACACAAATTACGACTATTAACGCATTCTCAATTTTAACTTCAAATACAAGCGCACCAATTAAGAGAACTGGTATTTATTAGCCCTTTTTCTTACGAAAACATTGAAAACTTATTTCAAATATAAAATTATAAATAAATTGTTGTGTGAGAGCTCAAAATAAAATTGTAACGTGCGCTAAGTTATGTTTTAATACTTGGGCATGCTCTTTGTATTTCAAACACCAACATAACAACAACACACCAACAACAACAAAAAAAAGATAAAGAAATGTAAAATGTTGTAACACATATTTGATTCAAAAAGAGTTAAATAACAATTAGGCCAAATAATACGAACAGTACGAGTATATCGTGTCGAGTATAAAATTATATGTTATTTTATACCTGAAAATCATTACGACAATTGGTATAAATTGATATTGATCTGTTGACAGTGTGAGGAGACTACGATTTTCTTTCACATTTATCGTTTTTAGGTTGCTGGTGCGTTTTTTATTAAAGTTGCGTTTTTCGAATTTAAAAAACAAGTTTTGACTTTTTATTTTTGTGTGTCAACGAAAATGAAATAACAAAAATAAAAATTTCTTACACTAGATTCAAAATGAAATCGAACAGAAATGAATGATTAATTTATAAATTAAAAGCTTAAATTTTAAATCAATTCAATGGAAATTGTTTTAGTGAAAAACTACACCCGTAGAATTTCGCTTTTTGTGGTTATATTATTGCTTTTACTTCACCGAGAACAACAAAATTGTCTAAATAATATCATAAATGACACCAGCCGATTTTATTGAACGTAAGGTTCATATTTATTTAGTATTATATACATTTTTTTCGTTGCTGGCAATTCTTGAATTAATGAATCGATTAATCACCATAGAACCAGCATATATGGCAAATTTAGAATATTATTTATTGGTTGGCATAAATAGTCATTTTCAAATTCATTAACCGACAACATTCAAAATGACTCATAAAATGTAAATTTAAAAAAAGACAAATTAAACAAAAACAAGACCCATAGACACCACCGCCAACTATTGTTCGATTTATGTAAACGGCATTATTCATCAGCTGCTCTATTGAAAACCGATAAAAAATTGATAGACGAATAAAGTAAAAAAAAAAATAGCCGATTGTTTTTTTTTCTGTTTTATTATTCGTTCGTCGATATCTACCAACAATTAATATTAGGTAAGTCAATTTATATAATTGTGAAATCTATACAATCTGATGAAAACAAGATTTGATCATAAAGCACAATATGACAGACAGTCAGAAATTCATGAAGACCATAACCGTTAAAAATAAAATTTTAGCGAGAAACAATATTTCTATTTTAAACGAATGTAAAAATTTCAAGTCATTGTCTCTAAAAAAAAAAAAAAAACCGCAACAAAATAATTAGAAAATGAATATAAACGACCTTGCGTCGTCGAATAAATATTGCTAAACACAAAACAACAGCAACGATTTTTTTTTTATTATTATTTATTTCTTCAATACAAACTGTGACAGAAGTCGGCGGTAACATTGCTACAGGAACATCTATTTTTTTTATATTGTATTTTGCTCGAACGATTTTTAACGTACTTATTCAACAATTTTAGTACAACGTTATAATATTTTGCTGCTGTCCAAAAACTTCAAATGGATTCATTCACAAAAAAACGGTTGTTTTTTTTTTTCGTGTGTGGTTTCAAAGAATGTAATAATGTATTTTTTTTTTCGATAATTTATTCAGACATTTTCTTGTATGTAAAAGTAGGTATTTGTACTATTTAATAAATGTATGTACACGGTGTTGTACAAGTTGTGCTTCGTATAAAATTTGTGCGACATTGGCATGATTTCTATAAAGTGATCTTAACCTTAAAATTAATTAATAATTTATTTAATTAGATATATGAAGGCGAATTAATTTAATTTTCGTAAAATATTAATTTAATATTGATTAATTTTTGAAATGTTTGCTCTTGTTATATTTACGCCTAAACATAACAATACCGAATTTATAATAGATACATTTTTTTTAAGGAAACACACTTTGGTATGATTTTCTCTACAAACGATTTTTATATAAAATTGCAATAAATATTCTATGGGAAAAATTAAGTCACTACTTCTATTTTCTTTAGGCTTTTCTTATCGAAAGAAATTTAAAGTATTTGTTATTGAGTGTCGTTTTTTTAAAAGATTTGGACGCACACAATGTGAAACAATAACTGGGTAAACTTGATGACTTAAGGTAATGCATTTATATTTAAAATTTACTAAAAATGTAAAGAAAATGTAACGTGTGTCGCAAGACAAAACAAAAGCATCGCCTAATAAAACAACATTTAAAAGAGTAGAACCACTCTCTCTGTCGAATAATCATTTTTTCCATCTTGTCTCTAACAGCCGTTATTCCGTATCACAACATGCTAACATACAATTGTAATTATTATAATATTTTCGCAATTTTTGGGAGTGTTAGCCATTATTATAAAAATAATGTTGGTAATAGCCACAAACATGTATAGTATTACCAATCCTTCTACAAATTACGGAGGATATGATTGTAATTACCTATCATATGAATAGTATATCTGATATGGTTATAAGACAATATGACAAATTTAAATTATGAACATTTAATCTTTATTGGTTTCTATTAAATAATAATTCTATGATATAAAATTCAGTCAACCGAATAAGTAAGTATCTACGTGCTCTCTTACTTTATAATGTGCGGATGATAACAATACTAAAATAAAAAACTACTATAAATGTTTAAATGTCATCATAAAAAAACATTATACATATTAAAATTCATAATATATTCTATAATATCAAATCAACAAATTATTAACTAATCCAAATTAAATCAAATCAAAATTGAAACGATGCATATTTTAAAATTTAAACATCACACAATTTATATTTGTGTTACAGATTAGATACGACTTTGTTTTAAAATTAAATTAATTAAGTTACAAAATAATAATTAAATGAAGTAAAATCGTAAAACTTTAAGCAACGCTTTTTTTTTGTCTTTAAAACTAAATGTAGATAATTAATTTAAAACCAGAAAAAAAAAAAACAGGCAACTCAGCGGAGCTCAGACGAGAGAAGAAAAAACAAAAACCAGAAATAATATAATTAATTTTTGTTGGATCTACAAATGAAAAAACTTGAACAGACATCGAATTGCAACACAATCAAATTCAAAAAAGTTGTCTACAATTCAAAAAGAAATAAATAAATAAATAAGAAGAAAAAGAAAATAAATCAAATAAAAATGAGTAAAAATTGCCATTGTAATTAACAAGTTTTTAGCAAAAATAAACTTCTTTTTTCGCACAACATAATTATTTTTCTACTTTTTTTTTTTTAATCATTTTGAAATTTTCAGTGATGGGATTGTGATTGGATAGAATGAATGATGATAATTATAAAGTAAACCCGAAATGTACAAGAAAAAATAGTGTTTTTTATTTGAACAATAAACCATGAATTTGTTTTTGATTACGCAAGTCACCATCAAATAATCTATTTATTTATTTTTATTTGCCGTATCTCAAATATGTTTAAACAAAAAAAATAATAAAATACAATCATATAATTATTATCTTCCTACATATTAATTGAATGTGCGAACCTACAAAGTATGTGAAACACACATACACACAGCCATACATATATTTACGATATTGTAAAAACATAGAGCACACATTCGTTAAATTGCCGGGTATGATTTCGGCTGTCGTTGACGTTCATTACGAACTTTATGGATTTGATAGCTTTTGGAACATTATGTATTTAGTTAACGATAGATTTTCTGATTAAGATACATATGTAGCTGTTTTGTTAAATCTGATTATTTCTAGCATACTTTGGTATCGAAATCATTTAATTTAATATTATAGCTTATTAGTAGATCTTTTGCTCTGCTCGTATGCATGGAATAGGATTCTAGTTTCGATTGAATTAAATCTTATTTATAAGCTAAGAACATACGAAATAAATCATAGATACGAGTAAATTAGTATTGAGTTCTATTTTTTATTTTTTCGCTGTCATCTTAAGAACGAAATACCTTCATATATTTAACATTTAATGCACCTGAAATATTCAACGTCCTTTGTTTCGTTATATTTTTTTTCCTACTTCAATTAATTTGTTACAAAATTTATCAAAATTGAGTATTGTTTTAATTTAATACAATTAAATAATTCCGAAAATAATAATTTAATTTAATGCATTTCCTTCAGTACAGGCAGCAGCAACATTAACTGGCAAAATAATCATTTATGTTTTTTTTTTGTTTTGTCGCCAAACAAAATCACTTTTATCTCTCGTTGTCTTATATAAAAATAAAATTTATGGAAATTAATGTACAAAATTATCTGTGGTGTTTGTACGGGTCGGACTACGGAACGAACTTATAAACCATTAACAGTGAGAATGTGTTTGTAAAGAACTAAATATCTATGTGTATATGTTTTCATTTCATATACATAAGTTTTTTTTTTTTTATTTTTATTCTTTTTTATTCCAACATTTTATAAAATTGTATACACAGAAAGCCTATAATATGCACCTTAAAGGTCATTTAAAAAAACAAGTTTTGCCATCAAACAGATTAATTTTTATAAGTATTGATAGTCTTGTTAAAAAATTTCTTTAAGACTCGAATTTAAAATAATTATTTATTTGATAAAAATAAATGAAAAATAAATGGGCAAAAATTAATAAAACCATTGAAGATACATTTCATTTGGTTTGCAATGGTGGGCCACGCAAGAGACCGTACGATTTTTTCATATTTTTTTTGTTCGCAAACATTTTTATGAAATAATCAAATTAAGCATCAAAATTAGACTATTGAAAATCATGGTGTTGTTGTGTTTTCTTTGTATTTGTTTCAAATAGATTTATTTCGAAAAAATTATTTTTAAGAAAAAAAAATTCAGCATATCATTTTTGTATTTTGTATTATTTTTTTTCTTTACTTTGAATGAAGAAAAAAAAAACTAACAATACAGATAAGAAAATAAGTTTAGCTTGGGAACGGAATATTTTCTATTTTAATTTTAAATTATATATATATATATATTTTTTAACTTATTTTATGTTTATTATAAGAATAGTAAAAATAAATAACCAAAATTGCTAAATATTCCAATACCTACAAAATCGTTCACGTTTCTTGATCATGATAAAATTCTAAAATTTTACCATTTAAGAAAGTGTTGGCTTATCAACGAAATATGATCGAAAAACTGGTCAATGATAAATGAATGATTAAAATATAAATATATATATATATGAAAATAATACTTGAAACGTAGAAACAAACGCCATCTACCAATTTATCAATTTAATAATTAGTAAGAGATACAAACTACTGAAACACAACAGATTATTAAATATCAGGGGTGAGTGGTATTTAAAATGCTTGTATTTTCAAAAGATGTATTTTTCAAATACATTTTCATATCTATAACGAAAAGTTGTATTTAAAAATTCATATTTACGTAAATAAAAATTTCGTATTTGTACAAAAAACAAATTCTACCAAAGCTAAATATGTATAACAATTTTTAAGCGATAAAAGTAAAATGTTCTTGAGGTATGAAGTTCGTTTCATTGATTTTGCTCATCCCTATTATCGGCACAAATTCATATAAATATTTATGAAATGAATATCAAAATGTATGCTCAAGCTCATTTAAAGAAGATTCTGTAAAACCAAGCAAATACTGCAAAAAAAAAAAAAACTTTCTTTTCCCATTAAATTCGAGTTTTCAGTTTTATTTATAATAAAAATAATATATATAAAAATTATTGAGATAAATAAATAAATTATTAAATTACACGGTTTCGAATGCGTTTTTCATAAAATGCTTTTTACAATAATAATCCATTATATGTTATTCAAAATGAATTATAAATATTTCAGTTTGTTGATAAATAAGGCTGCTACTCAATATAATAAGCTATTTATAGACAGATATAAATTTAAAAAAAAAAATAAAAATAAATAAATATTACAACATACAAAACATTTTATTTTGTTTTATTCTGTGCAAATACATTGAATTTTTGTGACAGATTATTTTTTTAACAAATACAGAACACATACCATTTGAACTACCTAAACTGCGTACAATAATTTTAAAAAGAATAAAAACAATACAATTTCTTATGTAAATAAATAATAAAGCAAAATAAACATATATTTTTTTTTATTAAATATTGTTATTTGTTTACTAATTAATTCAATTGGTCAGCGGAAACTCCTTTTCCTATTTTGAGCGCTGTTCTACAGTTAACAAGCAAATTACGCGCGCTATTTAAAAAAAGGAGTTTCAATTTAGAATATACCCTAGCGGAAAAACATACCAACGAAAATAGTAGATTGGATATATGGTTTCAATGTTAATGGTCTTTAGTATAATTTCACGATCTGTCATACTGAATCCATATTCAAATAAGTATGGTTTTTGTATCGATTAATTTCTATTTCCGTTGGTATTGATTTTTTTTATGGATTTTGTAAATATTTTGAGTAGGGCACCGAATAACAGATTTATTTCATCTAAATACAGATTTAAAAAAAAAAAATAGATCACTTATTTCCATTTAAGTCACAAGTAAAATACACATAAGCCTATTTTTTCTTATTTTATTAAAATCATGAAAATAATTCTATGAATTATACAAAATAGAAAAATATGATAATTTCAAAATAGTTCTTAGCATTTTAAATTTTGTTTCTTTTATCGCTTTAAGTAAATTTTCTTGTCGAGTCAGTGATTTTATAACCATGAATATTCCGTTGAAATGGATCCATTCCGAAATTTATTTGTACCTATTTTTTTTTTTTCTAAATTCAAATTCAACACACACAACATTTCGTAGATTAATTTTCTTTATCGTTTTAGTTTCGCTCGCATTTTAATGGTTACCGTATAGTTGGAAACACTTTTTCTATGAATATCAATCAAAATGAAATGAACTTCCATAATCAGAAACAATGAGAATAAGCCAAAAAAAAAAAAAACAACAAGTACATTTATTCCGCATTTTGTTTTTTTTTTGTTTTCTTTACTTTTTATTTTTAATTTGAAATGAAACATAAATATTTTTCAAGAAATTTTTCTAAAAACAATTAGCGTTTTTCCTACATTATGAAATTCGCGGAAGACTTGAAATGAATATTTTTAGATCTTTGAATCACAATTTATTTGTAGGTAAATGTTAGCATGCAATGAAATAACTTTATAAGGTAGGTAAATGAAAATCATTGAAATATTTACAGTTTTACTGATATTAAATTGTAGATAGATTTCTATTAAATTTTATGCTTACTATAAAAGATATCATAACTAATTACCTTTGCTCCTCATACAATTGGATGGCTTTCTTTACCAGGATAACTAATTTGGGATGCTTACAAATGAGATTCGGAATTATCGGAATGACAGATACTGGAAATTATGAAATCAATTCAAAAAAAAAAAGTAGTTTTTTTTAAGCAATTCACGTAAATAGATTTCATCACTATTACAACGTCTTATATCTTCACATTAGAGCTACTGTTTAACATAAAAATAAAATTTACACGTCCTCAAGAAAGAAAAAAAACAAACAAAATTGCGGCCCAAAAGTGATAAAAAAAAGAATAAAAAAACCATCAAAAACAAATCTATCAACTGTATCAAAAGGTTAATATAAATCAGAACATTAAGTGAATAATCAGTTTATATAAATTCGATCGCATTTATTATGCCAAAATAACCTATCTACCCTCTTCTAACTACCTAATCAAAAATTTAAATAAAATTCATTTCTATTATAAATTCATGAAAACCATTAACATATTAAATTTACAAGTTTAATGTATTGAGAAGACAATGTAATAATAATAAAAATAAAAACAGAAAAATAAATAACCAAAAAAAAAAAAAGCAGAAATAGAATAAAAGAAAAAGAAATTGTTTTTCAGTATTTTCAGTATTTTTTCTTGCATATAGGTGCCTAGGTAAGTAATATAAAAGATTAAATAAACGTAACTGTACATCACACATCATTACACATATTAAATATGTTATAAAAGATGATAAAAAGAAGATGATGGCGTAAGTATATATTACAATTTTCATTGAATGTATACACACTTTACAAATACATATCAAAAGCCAATACTGCGTTTGGTATTTTCTACATGGCTCACCCTGATCAAATGCAAAAAAAAAAAATGAAATAAAATAAAAGAAAAAAAAGAATCTTTCATACGAATTAAACCTACTTAAGCCAGTAATATTCTTCATTTTAAATACACCGATTCATGCACAGCAAAACTGCACATCAGAAGAAATAGAATGAGAAAAAAATAATAAATAAAAACGGAACAAAACTTGAAATATTTATATATTGTAATAAGCGATGTGAAAAGCTGTATAATTTTGTTTGTTTTTTTTTTTTCATTTCTGTACAAAGAACTAAATAATAAGTGCGCGGTGTTTCAACGACCTTGACCCCATTTACATGTTTAGTATCATCGCGCATCGTGCGTACATCAAACGCATAGCCAAGCACTTCTTCAATAACAATTTTTAACAACAAAGTTTTAATACAAAACCGATGCGCGTATAGTTTTGTTGTTGTTCTTTTTTGCTTCTTCTTTTATTTCTGTCTTCTTTTTATTCTCGATTGCCTTTGCTTCTTTTCCAACATAAAAATTTTAGTTTGGTATTATTTTTCTTGTGTTTACAGATTTGTTTAGACTGACTCTGGTTACACGTTATTTTTTCTTCTTTTTTTATAATTTTTTTTATATAGTTATTTATTTTGAAATTTAAAAAAAAACTCATTTACTGTCATTTTAATTAACTTTGCGTGCATTTATTTTTCTTAGGCTAGTAATTCTCTATTTTGTTATCTGTGACCTATTATAATTATGCAAACTATAAGATGAATATAGTTGAGAATTGTATACTAACCGAACTCGAATGCGTGAATCATCTATACGCTTAAAATGCTAAGCGTATACCTACAATGCACTACACAATTATTACCTTCTATTTTATATTTTTCTTTAAATGCGAAATAGACGTGAGTTTGAATATGTCTTTGTTTCAATATTAATGCATAGTTGCAATTAATTTATTGTGGTTATTGTTGTGTTGTTAGTTGAAAAGTTTCACATGTTACAGACATGATTATTACCTTCAACGTAAATTGCAAAAAAATTATGTACAATGATTATGAGTAATTTAATGTAAAATGCCGGTCAGCCAACTTTCAATAGAATTTCAGTAATTTTTGATGAACCTTTTCTAAATCTTCAGTAATTTATTTAAATTCAAATTTATTTATTTGTGCCTCATAGTTTATCAATTTTAAGGAACTACCATTCTATAATTTTAAAATGAAATGATGAAAAATAATTTAATTACATTTTGTTGGTTAATCGAATTTTATAAACTCATTTGCTAAATGAAGTGCAAAATATTTGTATGTTCCATGGATTAAGGAATTCCTAAGTTAGTTGATTGTTTCTAAAGTGTAATCATTTTGTTAACATTCTACAATAACTGATGAGAAAAATATAAAATCTTTAATTCTTCTGTCATTCATTCAAAAATAGAAAAATGTTCTAATATAGAAATGGCCCACGACTATTATAAAGAAAGACTATGTGCTCGCTATAATTCTATATGGAACTAAAGACTTAAAATAACAGTCACTCAAATACATTTTAATTTCATTAAAATGCTAGATACTGAACTGAATTCAATTGAAATTCTACAAACCCAGTACCTAACCACCAACAAAAATATCTATTGAAAAATTAAATTACAAACTAATTTCATAACACATTTTATTTACAACAAATCTATTTCAATTTTTGAAGAAAATATCCTATTTTATAATTTTCATTGTTCCTTTGCCGTCTCCTTATGTCATTTATTCCATTGAATTCTCTATAAAATTGTGTAAGAGAGGAAATACAATCAATTATCAATTTAAATATATTTATAGAAAATTATATGCCTAACAGAAACGCTTATATACCAGAATACCTACTTTAAAAAGAAGAGATATTATATTTCTTTATATAATTATTTATAAATACAAAATACGAAAAGAAATAAAATAAATACAAATTGAATTTACTTAACTTATATAAATGATCTTAATTTAATATTGTGGATGCGGTCAAATAAAAAAAAAAAGAAAAAAGAAAAAAAGATGAAATCTCGTTATGCAAATCGATGTGATTTGACGTAAGTAATGTTTTATTCTTATTTTGAGAACAATCAACAACAACAACAACAAAAAAGCGCAATCAAACTATAAAATAAATTGGCCATAAGAAATTTAGAAGTAGAAAAACACGTAGATTAGATTAAAAGTTATTCTGGTGTAATATTATCAAAAATGAATAACACAAAACAACGTTAAATAACTTTTCTTATATTTGAACGATTATATTTTCTATCCTATTTTTTACATTTTGTAATTGGATAGCTTAAATTTTCAATTTCAATTTTTTTTAATATCGTTTAGATTGATTATAAATTGGTTTCATAATCTCAAATTTGTATGAAGCTCGATTTCGCATATTTAATTAAGAACTAAATTTAGATTTTTAGAAAAATATCGAATAAAGTTTGACAAGCATCCAGTGGATATAAGAAATATTGCTTCCGATCTTATTTCAAACATAATTCTATTATCTTATACAATAAAAGTACCTACCATTGGTTTACAATTCTATTAATCACATTTTTCTTTTTAAAAATGAATCGTAAACGATATACATATTAACCAATAAAGTATTTCTCAAAAGTTTCAGTGTTCTTTCTTAGATGTACCGTAAATAAATTTGGATTTTTTTACATTTTGGTGGTTAGTTTGTAAACATTTCCATTTTGTATTTAAAATATTATTTTCATTTTATCTTATCGTTAATAAATTATCGGTAAATTACAAAATGAATTGCAGAAAACTACAAAAATTAAACAAAATTCTTTCCGTTGGTTTGACGATATGATAATGATTTTAAACCAAAAATGAAATGAAAGAATTAGGAGATAAGACTATGTAATATTGTAATTGTTTCTCTTTTTCTTTTTCTTTTTGTACAATTTCCGAGAAGAGAATTTATGATACAATTGTATTTTCTATTCAATGATTAATTTATTTGATAAAACATAAAACAAACTAATTTTACTTAAATTGGTTTTTATTTTATCTACGCTTAAAGTCCAATATACGAAATATTTAAAGGCATATATTTTATATCATTCAATTTAAGATAATATTGTGAGTGTTTTGTAAGCAAAATTGTTATGCACATCAAACTAATCAACAATTGATAAACGAGTAGGTAGGTACCTAGTACCTACTTCTTTTATTTTCTTTTATTTTCTTTCATTATTTGTTAATCTTGTGACAGAATAACCATTCGATATATCTAAATGAGATAAACATTTAAAGCGAAAAAATGTTTTTCGTTGTGCTGATTACGAAAATGTAATCACTTTTATCTTTGATAATTAACCGAATTAAAATTTAGTTAAAATAATATTCACACAAACTTGAATTTCTATTTTTACATAAACACAATTAATGTAGTTTTTTTTTTTTTTTAGGCTTATATGGTATTTGAGTCAGATAATTATTTGTTAGAGATCATAGCGAGATTGAAAGTATTTGTTTAGTTTTATGCTCTACTTATTTCAACAGGTCTAAAACCAATTAAAATCCATTCAAGTCAATGATCCTTAGAATGCATATTGTTTTTCTTTCTAGTTAAATGTTTAAAATAGCCAAAAATTGAAAAAAAATATAATCTCTGTGTCAGTTTTCATTTTCAATTAGAAAATTAAGATAAAAGATAATATGATCTTTTTTCTATTTGATAACTGATGTATGGATAACATTCCATATTGTCTACTAATTAACAGAACAAACATTACTCTAAGTAACAGTTAAATTAAAACACCTCATAAGATAATTATGCCTATAATAACAATGATGACTAAGCAGAATAACCAAATTCTTTAAGTCCTTAAATTCTAATTTAAAACAATTTATGATTTTAAAATTTCAAGCCATTATTACAGGATTAAAATGTGTTATCTCTTAGATATTGTGCTGTAAATTAGTAAATTCAAACTAAAAGGAAAATCGAAAAATGCGACCGTACGCAGCAAAGCAATCAATTTATTAAAATCGGTTTCGTTTCGTTTCATCATCAATAAATTTTGTTCAATTTTCAATTGAAATGAAATCTACAAAATTTCATATATTTTTTTTCTCAATATATTCTCCTTTTCCCGCATATTATTCAGATTTGAGATAAATATAATGTTACCTGTGCAATAAGAAGTACCTACAGCAAAATATGAAATGTAAAAAAAAAAAACTTGTTTTAATTGCCTTGGCTCGATAATCAACATAAATAAATAAATAAGTTGTTGGATATGAGTGTGTGTGTGTGTCTTGCATGATGTTGAGAGCAAATATATGATTGTATGAATATTACTTCTTGTTATTTTTCTTTTTATTTTTTTTTTTTTTTTTTTTAGTTTTCAAAATAGGTACAGGTAACAAACGTTTCGTATTCGTAAAATCGTATTAAATAAGAAAGTAAATTGCACTCAGCAACAAAGGAAATTTCTGATAAATTATTGAAATTCAATTATTTTGTTAATATCGTAAAAACGAGTATATTCAAATGTGATAGCCGATGCATTTAACCAACCACAATTTGATTTAAAATGATTTAATCAAATATTATGAAATTATTGGCATTTGTATCTCTAGTCGTCAAAAAAATCATATAGAAAATATTAAATATATTATTAATTTAGAGTTGATTGCTGTACTTATTGTTGGTTGTGTGTACCACTCTGATATCCTGTGTCTTAGGTCGACTTTATATTATTCAAATAAAACTATATTTTATGCATTATTTTTCTTCTTATTTTTTCGTTTTTTTTTTTTTTTGCTTCATTTTATTGCTTAATGAAAAGAAATAAATTATTTGCTTGATTGTTATTTATTTGTTGATAGCTTAGGCATTGTAATACTCTAGAAATATTATAAAATCATTATATGTTATTATGAAAAAATAAAATAAAATAAAGTGAGCCCCCCAATCTTATATAGCCACACAACACCTTTCTATATTGCAAGAGCAAGACAACGACACACATATACAAAATATAAAACACAAATACACTATTTAAAAGTCTGACGCAATCAAATCCCAACCGCATACAAAATAAATTAATTTTCTTTTATTATAAAATTTCATGAAATTCACATACAATACGTAAGAGGCAAGGCAATCATAATACATATATTTATAAAAATTTATTATATACCTATTAATATATATATATATATATATATATGTTTCATTAACAACAAAATAGAGGTTTGATTTTAATTTAGCCTCTATCCGGCCAGTAATCTTTCAAAAAAAATAAATAAATAAATAAATAAAAATGTCGATATGAAATGTTGATGAAATCAATAAAAAAGAAAAAAAAATTCAACATGTAAATTTATGAAATAACACATTTTTAATGAATTTACCGCAAATGGAAAACCGAAATTAATAGAAAATGAGAAAAATCGTTTTAGTCAAAAGAAAACGAAAACAGCTGGGCGCAGTTAATTGCGCTGCAAAATGTTTTTCAATCCCCTCGGTTGCTCGACAACAACGCGCGCGACAATACCGATATACGCGCGACGACAAAACACACACAAATATGTATAATAAATAGATGACGAGAATGACGATGATGAAAATTGTAATTGTGGAAAATTTTATATTAAAATACCAAAATTCAAAAAAAGAGCTCGATTCAAAGAAAAAAAAATGTATAAAAAGAAAAATGCTGTTTTGAAAAACACACCAAACAAAAACTAATAAAACAGAAAGAAAGAGAACCTTCCCGATTTAGTAGGATCAAAGAGTTCGTGGCCTAAATATTTGGCACCGTTAACTTTCTCATATTATACTTGCGATGAAAAGTGTTATAAATTTTTATTTTTTTTTTATTTATCGCAATCAACACACAAACACTACTCAATTAGGTACCTATGATTTGGTGTATTTGTGAGTGTAAGTATTTTTTTTTATTATTTTGTTCAAATGTATGGACATTGATGTGTGTATGTTAACTTGTAACTTACACGATGACCGATCTTTTTTTTTTTTTTTTTTTACTGATTTTTTCTTTCCATTATTTATTTATTTAATTTCTGTTTTGAACAATCTGGATGGAATTATTATCATTCTTAAAATGTATTTCAATTGATTAAATAAAATCGAAAGACATTTCACTGAAAACTCACTAGATTTACAAATAAGTGAAGTACCTGACGAATAAAAGAAATATGGATGAAATTATAACAATACGGATAAACAATAGAAATATGTGTACAATCCTGCATTTCCATTAGAATCATTTCATTTTCCATTCATAATTTAAATATTATTTGGTTATAGATAAAAAGTTTCTCTATTTTACTTTTAGCCGTTGCGTTTGTTAAAAAATAAATCCTTCACAGAGCCAGCACAACGCAGTCATTTTATTTCACATTATATACTTATTTATTTAGTATTTTTTTTCTTTCTTTTTTTTTATGTCTATTTTTCTTTCTATATTTGTGTGTTGTAATATATAAATATACAGAAATATAAATGAAAATATAAATCGTATCGTATCTGTCTATATATAAATATTATTTTTATACATTTTCTTTTCTTTTCTTTTTTCTTTTTCTTTTTTTTTTGCAATATTGGATTACAATTATTCCATATATTTAGAGGTGCATAGGTACAGCAGGTACGATACGAAATTATTTATTTATTATTTAATAAGCGATTTCGAAACGAAAAAGAAATAATAAAGAGAAATATGGAATTATTTGTAAAAAAAAAAACTACTATTTTCGATAAATTCGTTTTTATATAAATAAAATAGATTTAGAGTACGACAAATGTAATCATGGAATACTTACTTGATTTTTCTGGTATTCCTCAATTGCACGGTACGCTGAATCAGTCAATTTAACGAATATTAATTCTTTATTTTCATTGCTTAGACAACTCTGTGACAGTCCATAGGAAATGCCAGTACAGAGAGCGGCCATCTTGCTTATCGAAATTTTTTTTTTTGCCACGTTAATCCAATTAATAAACGTATTTTTAGCGAACAGAAATGGCAAATAATAACCAATTAATTTCACATTTAATAATTGATAAAACACTTCTTTTTGGCACTATCGACCAATTTTAATTTACAATAAAATTATTATCGTTTCTTCTTTTTTTCTTACAATATTTTGTTCTCTCTTTCTTATACAAATAAAAAAAAAATGTTTTTTTCCTTATTTTTATATAAATTATAAAACTATCACTGCGAATGTTCTTAAATTTAATGAGCGACGTGTTGCCGCGACGGAGTCCGTCGCTAGACTGATAGGATTCGGTTATTTTCGGTAATCGGTAAATAAATTGAGTATTTTTGTATTGGTATCAATGACCATATGTGACTTTTTAGTACTTGCCGATAAGGTTGAAAATGTCAATTATTTATATTGCGGTTACACGATTTATAAACATGGTTGATCTATTGTTTTTTTTTTTTCTTTTTTTTTTAAATTTTGATTTTGTGGTTAATTCGTTATGATTGAATGGAAATAATGATATAGATTTATTTTTTATTTTTATCACATTAATATTAACTATTTCAGTTTCCTTGAGAGTTTCAAATAAATTTTGGAAATAATTCTCATCAAAAATGCTATAGAATTCAATTAGAAGAAAAAATTAGTATTTAATAATTTACCATAATGAATAACAATTAATGATAAACATATGTAATTAATTCAAATAAAATAAAAATTGTAGAAGAATACCTTTCAATATTTTATGAATGACAAAACGTTAATCTAAACTTAAAAATAATTTCAAATGAAAAACAAAGTAAAAATGTCTCTTCACTGTTTTAGAATATAAACGAGCCACTCGCACCTACCAACACATTCGAAGTAAATTTATAAATGTAAGATAGGAAGAAAACACCTGAATCAGCTGGCACACTAAAAATGACTAACATTTATATATACTTAACCGTAAAACGTCAGAAATTTTTTAGTATTTACAAATTTGTACTAATTTTTTAACGACGAAAACCGTTTGAGTATATTTTGAGCCAAAGAATAAACATGTCTGATAGCCGTATCACACTAAGATTTTATCGTGTTGAATATTTTTATCTTGAGAATTGAAATAACTAAAGGATTGATCGTACAGAAAAATTGTATAAGAACGATTTGTACTTCTGCTTAAGACGGAACTTTGCTTCTTACATCTTATAATTGCTTGATCAACCCTTTAGAAGTTATTTCAATCCTCAAGTAAATATTCACCACGATAAAATTGCTATGACGTAAAATATACCCAAAATTAAATTAAAATTTATTTAACTATTAAATTACTCGGTGACAACTATTTTAAAGTCGTTAAGTTTTAAGAAACATTTAATGATACTTAATTCGAAGGTTTTTTTTAAAGCAACTACATATTTTTTTCACTCATTCCATTGTGTAATTTAACATTTAAAGGATTCAAGCATTTTTTCAATAGATTTGGTAAATTTTTGAAAAAAATATTTTAACCATATAAGTTAAGTATATGTCGCCTTAACTCGAAAAGTAGTTAGCCCACATTAAGATTGCTTGCAATAAACAACCTAAACAACCATGTTATAACGGTTGTTTATTTCAAGACAACTTAATGTGACCTTATAACTTTTGAAGTTAAGGCGAAAATAACGATAGAAACAATTCGAAGTTGAAATTTACTTTTATTTAAGTCTTATATTTTAATTCTCTCCAGCAGTAAGTACTGAGCTTATTCAAATTTCAGCCAAAGATTAGCGAATTATTAGAATTGTATATATATGTCGTACGAAGTTCTGCTAATATCACCTGGAAATTATCCGTAAAATACTTATTCCGTCTAATAGAATAAGATATATGTATATTATATGACTTATGTTATATATGTTGTATTATAATATATTATATGGAAAGTTTCATGTTCAAATTCAATTAATTAACTTTAAAACAATAACTCAAATTTTAAATTTCATTAGTTAAGCTGTATCAGCGTTAAGTATTGATTTACTTGCATTTTTCGTTTAACTTAGTCACTAAACGATCGTTATATTATTACTATAATTAGCATATATAATTTTGAATAAATGTTTAAAAGAATATAACCTGAAATGATATTCAGATTACTTGGTATTATTATCATTTCATTTTTATTCAATAATTTATAGCAATTTTATGTTATACGTAATGTGATGCCAATATATTAAATTAAACAATAAAATACGATTCATAGTGTAAGTCATTCACACACAGATTGACATAAATATGTATGCACAAAAATCTTATTAATTATGACATGAAACTAAAAAAAAAGCAAAAAAAAAAAACCGAAATGTTTACTTTTGGTCATTTTGGAATAAATTTATTTATTAAAACGGTTTTTTATGATATAATTTATAAATTTTTATGTAGCACAGCACCAGTGAACATAAATATTTTTTTTTTCACTTACACCTCTACTATATTAAATAATTGTATAATAAAGATAAGTAATTATATGTAATTTTAATATGTCTTTTTTCTCCATATTTTCCATGTACATCATTATGTTTTTCCCTTTTTGAAACGTTGCCTAGCTTGAGCTTTAGTGTATCGTGTTCGATTGGTCACATTTTCTGATTCATTTTCATCAGTAATTTCTTCATCCTTTTTAAAATCATCCAAAAGATTTATGGGCGGCTCTAGTAAACCTCGTCGCTGTTGCTTTGAATAATATCGATAGCCTCTTGCGATTCCATAGCAAATCGATGAAATCACAATGACCATTAAAACCATTAAGGACGGATGCTTAAATGGAAAATTTTCAAAAAATTGTTTATGTAGAAATTGAATACTAAATTATAGTTAAGTTTATCTTACTGTTAATGTTGGTGATTTGGTGAATAGACGATCTGATATCACAATAATTACTCCTAATATGATACCAATTCCAGCACCTACCCATGGCACTCGACTCTCATCTATTTAATATTAAATAGAGATATTATTTCATTTTGTTTTTAATAAAATGTTATATGTCTTTTATATTTAAAAAAAAAAAGTATAAAGGCTAATGCAAAATGCTATAAAATGGTTTTTTTTTTCGATCTATAAATTTAATTTGTAATAAATATATTAATATTTGAAACAATTCGTATACAGACGATTTAAAATTGAGTAAAAATATCCACTTTCGTTAAAGTTTTCGTCAGTAAGATTCTTACGTTTGCGGACACGATTACAGATATGTTTACGTTTGCACTGTATCCATAAATGTATACGTAAGTTTTGAACAGTTAATTTTTATCGATTTAACAACAATCCGAATAAGTATATAAACTGGTGGAACAATGGACAGTGAGTTTTTTTTTTAACGAAATACGAAATATAATAAATATTATTTGATGGACTAAATCGGTATATTAGGAATGTTTCTTTTGCCATTTTAATTAATCGATACACGCGCATTCAAGAATTATTTCATACAACTTTAATCTTTTAGCTGAATAATATTTTAGTTTAATTACTTTAATTAACATAATTTAGCATATATAATAGCATTAAACTTAATTCTATAGCTCAATATTTAAAACTCCCTATTTTTTATAAAATAATTCTCGATAGCGCGCAATCGAGTATTAAAATAGCAAAAGAAACATTCCTTATAAATAAACAATATGATTGAATAGATATTAAGAAATATTTTTAGACATTGAATAAATAATAATACTTACACATATTTTCATGATTACTAAGAACTGCAACTCTTTTAGCTGCATTTAAAATACTTATATCATTCGGTTGCAGTTGCAAAGCTCTTCCATATAATAAAAGTGATGTATCATATTGGCCAGCAGCAGCTTGAACTTCAGCTCGTCGAAAATAGCCCTAAGCAGAGAACAGATTTTTTTTAAATATTATATCTATATGTTACGGATGTATTGAAAAAAAAAATAAACCTTTGCCCAATCCGGTTTTAATTGTATAACTTTTTCAGCATCTTCATTGGCATAGTACAAATGCTTTAATTTAAGAAATGCTAATGAACGGTTACTGTACAAAACTGGATCATTTGAACTCAATTTAATTGCATGCGAATAATGTAATATTGCTTCGGTACAATTTCCTTCGCGTACACAAACATTTCCTTTTTCTTTCAAATCATTTGCTGTTTCTGGTGGCTTTACTGATGACGATGTTGATGGTAATGGCTCTTCACTTACATTGCTTTCCTTTGTCTAATCAGTGACCATTCGTTCATTATTTAATAACGGATATAAAATATATAAAACATTTACATTTATTATTGAATTATCGACCTACATCCAATTAACTTTATACAATTTAATTGAATAAAAAATATTTGAAAATTACCATTTTTAAATAATAAATTAGTACAATCGCTAATTAATAATTAAAATATGTTTTATTATTTTCATTAGGAGACTAATTTTAATGTTGAAAACTAAAAACAAACTTCTCTTTTTTTAAATCATGAAGAACTCTTTTTTATTTCATTTTGATTTTTCACTTAAAACTAGACGGAATGGAATAATAAAATATTAGGTATGTTGCTCGATGACATATGATGACGTTTCTTAGGCAATTTGAAGGGTGCGTTTCATTTTTCCATTTAGACTATTTTAGAAATCAACAAAGAAAAGTGAGTTTCAGTAAAGTTAAAAGAAAGAATGATTTTGGGCGGTTGTTTTAAAATCCAGTATGTTATGGACAACCGTTAACTGCGCCAGTACAAAATTATATGAATTTATATTATGGCTGAAATAATTATACCATATTCAAACTATGTATGTATGTTGCAATGCAAAATTTGTAAATTAAATTATAAAAAAAAAGCTCGTGGACTAAATTCTTAGAGATACATAAAAGTGGCTTTCGTTATATTACAACAATATTAAAATACATTTTGTGGAAATTGCGAAAAACGCATTTTTTTTTACCGACAGGCTCTAACAATATTAAAGTAGTATGGTCTACAATGAAAATTTCTTCATAATATTTATCTGCAGAAACGGCTCGTAAATAGTCAGACTGACGAATGAGTTTATGATCCAGAACCAATAATGATTCTATCTAAATTAGCAACTACTAATGCACTAATCCAGTAAATTCTGTTGATTTTTCATATTTCAAAATAAAAAGTAAGCAAGACGCTTATTTGTTGATATGGTAGATGTTTTCATAAATATCCGGTGTCTTGGGCTGGAGTTATCCTCTTCGATTGTGATTGTGCTACACGAAAGGTTCGATACTATATTTTTGATCGAATTATACGTAACTAGGATGACAAGATACCATAGAATTATTTATGTTTTTGTTATTTTGTTATCCCATTCACATGTAAATCTATCAAGAAATACGTATTAAACCATTGACGATAATCCGTTTGCGATTTTCATCAGTTGTACACAAATTTCACTCAAAATCTATAGATAATTTTTTTTTAACCGACTAAGAATAATAAGTACCAACATTGTAAAAAATCTCTGGATTTCTAAAATATATTTAAAATAAATAATTATGAAATGATCATTTAATCAACAATAGTTAACCGAGCGTTAGTCTACAAATATAAACAAATAATGAATACATTTTAAATTTTTGGTGTTAATATGTCGTCGACACTTCTTTATTGCAAAATATTATATTATAATTTAAATAAACTTTTAAATAAATAAAACTGAAATGAATTTTCTATCTAATTAATTAATTCGAAAATACTTAAGAAAAACTTATTAAGCAAATTTAATTGTATTTCTCTAAAGTTTAATACAAAAAGATAAAAAACAAATGAATGAAATAATTTAATTATAAGTCATGTAACGTGGTGTAGCACTGAATTTCGCATAACTCTTAATGACTTTGTTAACAGCTTCCAGAAAATCTTTTTCAGTTGCTACTTTACGTCTAGCACGAATAGCAAACATACCGGCTTCAGTGCAAACAGATCTAACAAAATATAAACAGAGAAACAAAAATTAAAAATATTTCATAAGAATGATTTTGAGTTTACAGATTCTTCAAAATTTGTTTAAACATACCGAATTTCAGCACCAGTTGAATTTGGACATAAACGAGCTAACAATTCAAAACGAATATCTCGTTCGACTGACATAGAACGTGCGTGAATCTTAAATATATGTGTTCGTCCATCTAAATCAGGTAAACCAAATTCTACTTTACGATCTAAACGTCCGGGTCGCATTAATGCTGGATCTAATGTGTCTGGACGATTTGTGGCCATTAATACTTTAATATTACCACGTGGATCGAAACCATCCAATTGATTAATCAGTTCTAACA
The DNA here is from genome assembly GCA_011634745.2 of Catotricha subobsoleta. Taxonomy (NCBI): domain Eukaryota; kingdom Metazoa; phylum Arthropoda; class Insecta; order Diptera; family Cecidomyiidae; genus Catotricha; species Catotricha subobsoleta. Next base: position 24,621 of record JAABKK020030867.1, read on the forward strand.
TAGTACGTTGCACTTCATTGTCACCACCGGCACCATCATCAAACCTTGCGCCACCAATAGCATCAATTTCATCAAAGAAAATTAAACAAGCTTTTTTTGTTCGAGCCATTTCAAATAGTTCACGTACCATACGAGCACCTTCGCCAACATATTTCTGAAATGAATGAAAATGAAATTTTATTTAGTTATCAATGACTGTACTAATATATAGTTTTATATTAATGTATTAATGTCTAATCTTTTTCAATTGAAAAATTGTACATTTAATGAAATAATAATAATTTACCTGCACTAATTCAGATCCAATAACACGAATAAAGCAAGCATCTGTTCGATTAGCTACAGCACGAGCACATAATGTTTTACCAGTTCCTGGTGGTCCAAATAACAAAACTCCTTTTGGTGGCTCGATACCCAAATTAACGAATTTCTCTGGCTATTAGAATAATATGAACTGTTAGTTAAAATTGAATGTTTAAGAAATAACAAAAAGAATTAAACAAAAGAAATAATTTACATGAAGTAATGGTGTCTCAACAACTTCCCGTAGTTTCTCAATTTGTTCTTTACAGCCGCCAACATCACTATAAGTAATATCAGGTTTGTCTTCGACTTGCATCATTGTTACAGTTGGATCAATTTTTGGTGGAAGTGGAATATGAATTTGATATTTATTACGATCAACGCTATTTTATACAAAATAATAAAATATTTTAGGAAAAATAAACAAAGCAAAAATAATATAAAACGACATACCCAACACGCATTCCTTCTTCTATATCTGTGGGAGCTACTGAATCAGCTAAATCAACTACAAATTTTGCAAATTGTTTAACATTAATTATATATTTGGGATCATCCGTATCTGCATTAATTATCTTTGTGCAACGAGCCACCTAAGGAAGCAAATCAATATTTTAGTTTTAAAAAAAAATCAAATATATCAAACTGTGTAAGTACCTGCAGAGGTTGCTCACTTTGAAGTGTTTGTTTATCAGCAGCTAAATCCCATAATGCCGGAGCTGCCAAACCAGTATCACTCTCTTTAATACCAGTTAATTCGTTTACTTGTTTTATTGCTTTCTGAATGTCATCTTCAATTGTCTTGATGGTTTTATGATATTGCCCCTGTCCCTAAGAAAAATATGAAAAACATGAACAGTTAAAATTTCCTTACTTTAAGGTTAAGATCAAATGGTACATCATCTATCATACTAAAATCTGTTTCGTGACTATTCAAAATTAAACTTGGACAAATTTATACTTACGTAAGTTTTAAGAAGTTCAATGTCTCCCTCATCCAAACCTAAAATTTTTTGAATTACAAAGAAATTGAAGCTTTTATCAATCATTCTCAAATAATATTAACGAAATCAATGTATACAAATATTTTACTTACATTTAATTTCTTCTTCTTTTTTATCTTCGGGGCGCAATTTTCGCATATCACCACCCAAATGATCTGGCATTTTTCTTATTTTATTTTGTTTAATTAGAATTTCAAGTATAAATATTTGATATTATCTTATTTGCGCAAAATTTCTTTTCATAAAACCAAACAAATAAGTTCCAAAAATTTAATAACGACGATTACCAAGCAACTTTATATAGACGTCTATTGTAATAACATATAATGAAGTTGGTTATAATTGAATAGCTCAATATCCCAAACTGGATGCAAAGTTTACATGTTGATTAGGTGTCAATGTGTCATAAAAAAAAAATTATGCCTTTATACTCGAAATCAATAAGAAATAAGAAATTTATTTATAATTGGGTACTTATGAGATTTTCCTTAGGTACATTTTTTTTTATATATTTAAAATATTCTACGTGAAGTTTTAGAAATATGTTTTCACTAAACTACCTCTCCAATTTCCCCGCAAATATTTTAGTTTTTTAAAACTTGAAAAGTAAGTACTATTTTGTTTAAATTTGAGGTAGGGTAATTCTCTGATACTTAAAAAACATACTATTTTGTGTTCAAAAATTTCAAAAACATACTATTTTCGCCAAAAGCGACAGAGGCTAATATTATTTTCAAACCTCGGGTGGGGGGTAACACCTCCCTCTCTCACCCACCCTCCGTGTGCATTTATGGCTGTAAGTTTATTGTCAAAGAAAAAAAACAAAATATTTTTATAGACATACCAAGTACGATAACGCTTGCTGTTTTGTATGGAAAAATATGTTATATTATTTTAGTTTTCTTTCTTTTTTACTCTTACGTAGTAATATACAAACAGCGCCGCTTCCCGCACGAATTTTAACTAAACTAAAACCCATATGCTGGTAATGTGTAAGAATGAGAAACACATTTATACTCGTACACCCCATTTTCATTACGATAATCAGGCCCTTACCCTTATCCCACATTAGTTTATCATGTGCCTATGGCGGTTATCCCACATTAGTTCGTATCGTCTAACTTATGTTCTAACCGTGATAATAGATATGAGGGTGAGTGATATGGTCACTGTTTCATCTCATTAAACTCATATCTATTATCATTGTTAGAATATAAGTTAGACGATACGAACTAATGTGGGATAACCGCCTAATTCAGAAATATATTTCCATAAATTAAAAACAAAATAAATCCAAGTTTTCGCTAAACTGCTTGGAAAAACGAAAGAAACGAAAAAAATAACACGCACTATCATACAAAAATTAGTTTGTTTTCTTCCAAATTGACATAATCCAATTTGTGACGTCATTCTTTACTGCTCTATTGAATATAATTGTGTAAACTAGATTAACTTACATAAAATCCAATTTGATTTATAGCAGTAAATTGATAAAGATCTATCTTTACCACACTACCATTAGAAACGTTTTAAAGTAGTTATTCATTTATATGTCAGATAAGAAAAAAAACATTCAATTTCATCTATTTCTTTTTACATAAATAGCTTTACATGACCTTAACATAAGTGTTATTAAAAATTATAGATTTTTCAAAGTATAAATGAGTAACTATTATATATAGTCATAAAGGTTTATTTGATGGACCACGAAATCATTTTAAATAATCACAATCATATTAACATAATGAAAGTGGATTCTAATATTGGTTGTTACCAAACCAAATTATTAAATACCTTAAAAGTGAGTACTTGCATTTCTGTGAATTTGTAATTGTTGAAATATTGTGAAATATCTTTAATTTATTTATTCAGGTATTAAATAAGACATTAGAAGACTATGAGCATAACGAAATAGTTTTATCATTTAATGGTGGAAAAGATTGTACGGTTCTATTGCATATACTTGCAAATTTATTTTCGATGCAGTATTCCAATGAGAAATTAATTTGTTTGTATATTCAACCCGATGATCCATTTGATGAAATTGAAAAATTTGTGAAAAGCTGTGAAAGTCAGTATGCAATTAATATTGAAGTAATAAATGGTGGACCTAAAATTGCCTTAAAAGAAATGTGTCAACGATATCAGCAACTGAAAGCATGTGTGATGGGATGCAGACGAACCGATCCTTATTGTGAAGATTTAAATGTATTTCAAGTAAGTTAAGTAATATAGTTGAATATATTGATCTAATACGCTAAAATCTTTTTAATTTTTTTCTTTCTTTCTTAATTGCAAGAAAACGGATTCGGGATGGCCAAACTTAATGCGAGTTAATCCCTTGCTTGAGTGGACATGTAAAGATATTTGGACCTATTTACATCAGAACAATGTGCCTTACTGTTCACTTTATAATTTAGGGTTGGTATTTCGGTTTAAATTGATGATAAATGTGGTTTAATGATAGCGTTTTTTCAATTTAATGTCAGATATACTTCCATTGGTGATAAAACGAACACAATTCCAAATCCAAATCTGAAATACATTAATGCGATTACAGGAGAAGAAGAATATAAGCATGCTGACCAGCTTATAAATGATGAATTCGAACGAACTGGTAGACTTAAAATTAATTGAACTAATCAATAATACCAAAATATGTAAATTTACTTATTTACTTATTGAATAGGTACATAGTATTTGTTTTTTTTAAATGGGTTAAACCTGAGGTTCAGGTCAAATAGTTAACTTTTGTTATCTGTTTAATTTTATTAATTTATTGTTTTTTTTTCTCTCTTATATTAATTTATTTTAATTCAATTTATTTTTTAAAATAAATAAAGAAAATCTGATGAAATTGAAATTTCTCTTTTTAAATGATTTTTTTTTTATTGTGGCTCCTGTTGCTCCTGTGGTTGTTGTTGCTGCAGATGCTGTTTATTGGCTAAATGATGATTTGAGGATAAAAATGCAAGATGTCCTTTCGGACATTTGTTTGCATAATGTCCCTTTGTTCCGCATTTATAGCATGTGATTTCTTCCAGTGGACGTGGTGGTCCACGAACCACTGGAGGTTCTTCAGTTCCATTTTGTTTAATGTAGCCTAGTGCACGGTATTTTGCCTCTTCCTGTCGCATTGAAGCTTCGCGTTGCTAAATAAAAAATAAAACGTCGAGAATTATTGGTTTTTGAAATTCAAAATTGAGTGATAAATTTACTTCAGGTGGCATTTTCTGACAATATGATGCCTTATGTCCAAGTTCACCGCAAAAGTGACATGTAGGCGCTCTTTTTTGCATTTGGTCTTTTGGTATTTCAGGAACTGGTGGTAATTCGAAGCGTGGATGCATATATTTGCACAGCGTTCCATCAGGACAAAATCCAGCTAAATAATTAGTACATAGTACACGTCGAACATGCCGATGCCGACAATGTGGCCCATGTCGACAGAAACCTCGATCATACCATGGACAATCTTTAATTTTGCTTTCTGGATCAATATGCAGGAATGGACATTCTTTATTATGGCATGCATTAAATCGTGAATAAAAATAACATTCCGGCATTTTTGTCATATCGTATTCGTGTAGAAATTCACATTGATCGCCCTTTTTACATAAGCCGCGTAGCCAATGTTTACAAACAATCGTTCGATCACCCCGTATATGCCGAAATGGACAAGAAGCGCCCTGCTGACATTCAGAGCCATCCGTACTATTGAAAAATTGACAAACAGCTGCTGTTGATTCTGTAAATATAAACACAATTTGGATTTCAGATGAACTTTTTAACAAACATAACCTATAATTACTGTCCATCCCAGGAAATGGTAAAGGCAGAGAACCATACTGTTCATTTAAGTCTCTTTCTATTTTAAATTCTATATGTTCAACGTTAGCTATTATAAAATCCATTATTTAATTGTTTTAAAGTGTATAGACACTTTATTTCAGAAAGAAATCTTCTAAACAAATATAATTTAAACAATATACTAAAATATAAATTTCTTTGACATTATTGCTTTCTCGCGCGACTGGATACGTTCACACGAACACGAGTACATTTATACATTTGTAATTTTGTGAGAGCTTTGTAAATTGGTATATGTTCAGGATTTCACTGTAAAATTAGTATTGTCAATGGGCATAAACATTTAAAAAATTCAAGTATGCATACAAATAATGGATCCATATATTTATTTATTTATTTTATTATATTAATTATTATCATTATTAACATAAGAGGCGTACGCTGCCTCTCCTACCTACGGAATGCTGGCACGATCTTCTGGCCATCATCAGGGGCTAAAGTTTAACATTGGTTATATAATAAATATTACGTACAATTAATTAATTTTACGTCTACTTGATTTTAAAGCAATAAAAACATTTGTATGGGAAAATGAATACCGAGCATTGAATACCGCATACCAACTTATCTTGCCTTTAGGTTATGTATAAAGTCGTTATTCGGTATTTGGTATTCGGTATATGACCTTTTTTGAAGTTTCTCATTTAAATTCATTTGATGATGTGTTTGAATTTTGTTTTGTCGCTCTTTTTAGGCATTCCGACAATTTTACATCTACCTATGACATGAAAAATAATTTAAGTTTGACATTTCCTTGTTAAATATCAAATACATAGTAGCCTATATATCGAAATTAGTTAGTTAGTTAGTTAGAAATTAGAGTATCTTTTTAACTCATGAAAGATCTTAATACCGAAAATACCAAAAACACCAAAAATACCGAATACCAATTATACCGAGAGGGGTCCTTTACAACAAAATTTTAACAAAAAAAGTAAGAAGTAAGAAATAAGAAATATCGAGTTTGACATGTGCAAACCTACAAAATATAATAAAATTAAGAAGTAAAAAATATTATTTATTGCCAGATTGCAGTCTTATTTTGGGTTATTTTGAAAGTTTGCATATGTCAAACTTCTTAATTCTTATTTCTTACTTCTTACTTTTTTGTTAAAAATTTGTTGTAAAGGACCGCCACTTACCAAATATCGAAGTTTTAATGAGTACCCCAAAAATAAATATTGAATATCGAAATACCGAGTTTCAATGTGTGTTTTTGTGGTTCAAAATGTAACCACTAGCGGCGACTCTTTACTTGCAGTTCGTCAATACTAATACCGATTTATTTTAACTCATCTTGATTTTATGGAAAACCTTATATGCAGAAAATTAATGTATATAATATAAATGCGCGCCATTTTTAAGAATGACCACACAATAATATAAATTTCAAAAGAATATTCGATAATATTTTAATATTAATTATTTAAAAAATAATTGTGTAACAAATTAAAGAAAGTCCTAATTGATTGATTTAATTAGTTTTATTTTAGTGCATTATAAATAAATAAAAACATATTTTGAATATATTTATGAAAATCTATTATAATTTTGTGTAGTTTAATTGATGATATTATTTATAAACGGCTATATTAATAACCAATTTCATTTGGATATTATAATTCATTAAGCTGTGTAATGAATGTGTAATTTATTATTTCTTTGCATTATGGAGTGTAAATAATATGGCAACATTGTACGTTTAACTAGTGGCTTTTCAGTGTTCAACGGCAAAGCACATTGTAATAAATTTTCTATCCGAATTGTACGTGGAATACGTCTGCTAAACGAACTGTTGTGTATTTCTCCGTTGTGTGTATGTATGTAAAGCAAAAGCAAAACGCCAACAAATAAAAAAAAAAAATATTTTTTTTGTTCGTTCGAGAGGAATAAAATATAAAATTCCGTCGGTAATAAGCAATCGAGTATATCGCGCTGCAGTGAAATGATCAATTTTTAGTGGTTTTTTGTGTTCAAATTGGATTAAAAATTCTTGTTAATTATCAAGGTAAGTTATTTAATTATTATTTCATTAAAAGACATTAAAAAATCTATTGAATGATTTCATCAAAAGTTGTGAAGTGAAAAACAAAAATATTTTCAACCTATTCAAAATGGCTGCCGTCGGCTTCTTGTTATAAATACTACTTATAATTTCTTTCTATTTAGCGAGGTATTAAAAAAAAGAAAAAAAGAAGTAACCGCGTCGTACCTATCATTTACATTCTTCATATTTGCTTTCGTCTTTTGAAAATTGCCTCTGTTTAACAACAGATTTTCTATAATTTGTGGTTTTTCGAAATATTTTTTTAGATGACTTTAAATTTATGAATATAATTTTTCTAAATTTCGGAAATGAATTTCAAAACGATTGAAATAATAAAAAAAAAAATTTTTTTTTTGTTGGTTGATCGATTGATTTTTTGTTAACATGCTTCGTTAGCACAATCCAGATATTATACAAAACGTCGACCAGAATTTCAATTCAAAAGAAAAACGCAAAAAAAAAAATTTTTTTTTTGTTATGTATTTCACATAAGCAGATGTGACACTCATTTATACTTACATTCATTTACATTTTGAAATGAGTTTCGCGTTTTTTTTTAATATATATAATATATATATACATTTATATATATTTTTTTTCATTTTTATTAAATAATCGTTTCGTCCACCGTGTCTCACCGATGAAACCCAGAGCTGAAATATTTTTGCTGGTTGGTAGGTTTTTTTTTTTTTAGTGATCTGTTTGCTGTTTGTTTGTTGTGTGTAATGAGTTGTGTGCTCTAGTGTGCTGTTGTGAGTGAGCTGCCTTTTTAATATTAAATAAATATTATTGTTCCCATCCGTTCAATGTTCAATCGCCGTGTATGTACCTAGGTATTTTGTTATTACACTTACATTTAGGTTGCTAAATGTGTGTGGCTGATGTATATTGGCCATTGCCTTAACTACTATTTTATATTAAAATTGTTTAAAATGTATCTCTTTTTCATGTAATAATAGTTTTTATATAAAACTCTTGTCCGTCTTCCGACATCGTGTCGTGCACAAGATTTGATTTTTTTTTAACATGATTGGCTAATTAATTTGCATTAGATTTATAAATTTGTTTTATTTTTTCATACTACATATTTTGTAACCGCGAATTTTTAACTGATCTCAATATTTCATGATCTGCTCGCATATCGTTTCTTTAATTTATTTATGCGCAATTATACTACAATTAAAATTTATAATAATAAAACTTTATGTAAGTACTATTTTTATTTAATTGAAATTGAAATTTTATTTCATCTGTTTTGTTTCTTTTCATTTACGGAGAGACACCTTGAATATTCAATATTTAAATACTTTGCATCTTATATTTGACTTCTATTTCTTTATTTATTTTTTTTATATTTAGACCAATTTGAATGAAACATATTGACATACATTTTTAATGACTTTATTATTAAGAATGGCATCGACCTTTCAATATGCTTTTAATTACATTAAATGAAGAATGAAATTTTGAAGGTTTAAGTGTTCGCTAAAGAAATCTTTAAATCCACTAAATCTGATATTTTACTTGGTGATTTATTCCAAATGTCAAAATTTATAATTCAATTTCTGATTATGTTTACAATAACATTTCAACAAGTGGGTTTAAATCTGGAATTTCTCAATGAGAGAAACTATTGGCCTATTTTACTTCAATTGAGATTTCCAAATTATGAAATTAGGTGTAAGACTTTTTGTTAATGATGTGTACGATAATATTTTTTAATCAAACTATTTTCATTATTTGCATCGAATCGTTTTGAATACACACCTAAATTCATAACACAATCAAACTTTTCTAATCGTGTCTTTTTTATATCAACCAATTGACTTTACAAGTTGCATCCGGAGAAATAGGAAGAAATACCTATACCAACTATGCAATGCACTCACATTTGTATACAAAACCTATTCCAACGAAAAGGGTGCGGCGAATTTGATAGTTTTCACTATATTTAAAATAATTAAGTCATGTATTATAAATTATAGGTACGATTTTCTTCTCTATGTATCCAAAACGTCTGCAACACTAAATATTTTTTTTATTTTTTTCTTATGCAATAAATTAAAGATTATATATGTATTTCTAGAAGTCAAATAGTAAATTCTCTAATCTACAAATATTTTATAATTAATTTTCAACATGCATTTAATTTTATGTGTATCACAAAAACATCAATTTAATAAAAATTAATACGGTAATCCTCAAACAATAAAACAAAACAACAACAAAATTATTCGAACTCATAAAATACAAACGACCACATCTATAAATAATGAATAAATTTAAACTAAAACTATAAATAGTAATAACAAATCACAAACAAATGATGTTAATACGAGTACATACGGTAATGAGTAATTTAATACCTTTTACTATTTTACTTACTTATCTAAGAATCTTCAGATAATCATTAAGTATTATTATACAATAATATTACTTGTAATCGATGTGTCCTGTTCTACTATATTAAATTGTAAGCAATAAAATATTGTGTTTTTGTGTTTGTATTTTATAGTGTATTTAGGGTTGTCATCATTCGGTTGACATAATATAATGCTTAAAGGCATTTAACTATTATGATGAGTGTTTTCATTAATTGATAAGTGAAAATTAGAATAAAAATTTAACGTATTTTTAAACAGATATTAATGTACACCAAAAATATTTGTTTTTCTTATTTTTTAAATAAGTAGATAAACAAATTTCAGCGTAATGTTAAATTGATTATTAGGATATAGAATTTCAGAAAAATCAATGCTACTGCTAATAGGACCCAATTTGTTATGATTAGATTTATTAACAGCATAAAAAACAAATACGAAAATACCTATTGTGGAAATATTGTTCTCAAGAGTTGAAGCCTTCATTTGTTTTCATTCAAATATTATCGTTTGACCTTTACAACGAAGCATGGAGCAAATGTCAAATGTTTGAGAAATATATTTTTTTTTAAAGATTTTTCTCACTTAAGAATACTACATAATAGTTCTAGTATGGCTGTCGATAAGAAACGATAAGATATTAAAAAAAAAAAAAAAAAAATTGAACAGTCCTAGATAATTGTGTGAATGGGTAGGCAACAACCCTGACTGTATTCTATAAATTATTTCAATACAAATATGTATGGTATTATATACACATAAAATATGGTGTTTGTGCGCAGTGCGCGGCTACAGCTATTTAGAAAATTGATTTTAAAAAAAAAAAATAATAATCTTATAAAGAAACAAAAAAAAATATATATATAATAAAAATACACCGTAAAATTGTTTAGTATATCATTGTGAGTGATGACTGATGATAGGATGATTTATTAAATATTAAACATTTATTTATTGTATTTTCCGTGTACGTGTATTTTTAGTGTACTAGTTGTTTGATGTGAGTGGAGCTTTGTGGGGGCGAGCATATCACTCTACTCATTACAATTGAAAATTGTATTTAATCATAAATTGATTTTGTTTTTTTTTTCCTTCAATTATTTATAAGTTGTTTACGTATTAGTAATTAGTATGTTATATGAATGTCTAAATGATCCATAGTGAAATTCAATTTTTTTTTTTTGTTCTCTCTATTACAATAACAAATTAGTTTTCTGTGCAAAAATATTTCATAAAAAAAAACATTTGCAACATATGAAAACTAAATTAACCAAATTTGGTTGATTTTCAGATTGCTGGTAGTTAGGTTTTATTTGGAATGCTGTCTGAAATGATAATAGAACTTATAGTTTTTGAAATTGAATAGCTTTTGGTAAATTCTATCTCGTTTTATGTGGTCGAAAATAAGTCATACGTTTTATTTTTAAAGAAACTTTTTCAAAGAAAACGATAAATTGCTGACTCATTAAATTTATCATATATTGATTGTCTAATAATTAGGTTTCAGTAAGCTGCATTAATGTTTTCATTCAAAATAAATCAAAATTTTAATTCAACATTGTTTCATAATTTGAAATTTAAGAACCCTTTCCGTTATCAAGCAAATGTAGGCTCCCATAAATCAAAACACATTTTTAATTGGCGCACGTAATTAATTTGTATTAATATTTGCACAGAGCGCGGAAGACAAAAATGAGTTTTGGACCAACAATATGCAAAATTAAAAGACTAAGCATTCATTGTTTTACTATACGACGTTTAAATATAACCGACAAATAAACATTCGATTAACCAACCATACAATTAACCTTCGATTAACCTCAATCTCCAAATAAATGTTGTTAATTGTGCAATGATAAGACCGGCCCTTAATTGTTTAAACAATGATCTATATTTTGAAGGCCAAGTCTTCTTTTTGAATAGCGTGCATAATTTACTTGTACTGAATCATGTACTGTTGGGGCATAGCGCGCAGATGTACAGAAAGGAGTTTTGGCCAAACTGGTATAAATTCTGTAATTGTCTTTTTATATACTCGTACTTAAATTATTTGAATTGTTGAAAGAAGTTGAAGCCATTTTGAATAAATTGAAATGGTTTTAATTGAATTATACTTACTTATATATTATCTGTTTAACATTTAACATTTAAAATGATTTTTCTTTCTACTTTCATTTTCTATATTTTAGAGTTTGGGTAAATTCGCGAAATGCGAGAATCATCACAAGAGGTAAGTGCTGAAATTTGGCAAGTATGGATATTGGATGCAATACGAAAAATTCGTTCACAAAAACAACGTCCAAGCATTCAAAGAATATGTCAGGCAATCGGAAGCCACCATAAATTTCATGAAGATATTGTAGCTGCCAAATTAGAAGTAGCTGTTAAGGCTGGTGCTGTTATAAAAGTGTACAATAAAGGTTTACATTCATACAAAGCGCCATTGGCACGTAAAAGTGTATCAGTTGCAAAAGAAACAGATATATCACGTTTAGTTGTAAAAGCTGTTCGTGAATTAGGTGAATGTGATGGTTCAAACTTAAAATCAATTGAAAGTTATGTACAAAAATCAAACAATATTGAACTAGCTCCCGATACCGATTTTAAATTAGTTGTTAAAAATTCGGTTCGGATTGCCGTTGCAAAAGAATTTTTAGTGCAAGATGGTAAATTATATAAAGTAGGTAAAGTATCGACAACATCACCGCGTAAAAGACGATCGAATTCACCGAGAAAAAAAATTGGAACAACAGAAACAGTAGAATTATCGACGACGACAACAACAGAAATTGAGTCACCAGAAGGTGCACTTAATGTGAGTATGAAATCGTTTTAAATTATTAAATTATTGATGTGTATTTGTTTATTGTTTCGAATCGAATGTGACGTGTTAAACAAATAGTCTAGCATTATATATTTAAACCCTCCCAGTTCCACCCCCCACCACCTTCGGTTGATAACTAATAAACAAATTATATATTTATTTATTTTTTTATTTTCACGCTACAGTAGTTTCCACACATTAAACAAGTCACACATACGTGACTCATAAAAATAAATGTGGCTCATTTTTTTTTTAAATATTTTTTTTATTTTTAGATATTTTTCTTGGTCGTTTGGTTATGTTATGTGTGCGTAAACGCATAATTTAAAATGTGCACCCCATTTTTATTGTTTCTTAAAAAAAAAAAAAATGAAAAAACTTCATGAACTATTTAACATAATATAACCTATACCTATTTATATATGTAATAATAGTGACATGTTATATATGCATTGTTTGTATTATGTCCCTACGAAAATGTAGGTAAATACAATGTAATAACTTATCCTCGATATCATAGTTGCTTTTTTGTTGTTATTATTGTTTTCTTTAATTATTCTGTTGTGCATAACAGCGTCTGATATAAAATGCAATGCATAAAACATTACATTACCCATTACCATATAATAACGAAAATCGTCTTAAAATCTTTCCATGTCAATTAACACGCTTCCTGTTTTGTAGACGCACCACCACAGCGAACGAACGAAAAGAGTAGATATCAGGTAGATATGAGCGACAGGAGCCCCTTACTTAATTATTTAATAGTATTTACAATTTTATGTATAAACCAGAATTAGGGTGGGACATATGAATTAAATAGAAGAAAACCAGGCTACCAATTCGATTGATACAGAACTTCATTTTTGGCGAGTATTAATTCCATAAACAAAGAAAAAATATATATGAAAAAGAAAGTACTAATGTTCGTGTTGATTTTTCTCAGGGCTGAGTAGACCAATTTTGAAGATTAACCCACCGGTAGACGCAGAATTAAATCAACATCAAAATATTTGGTCTTGGACTCTTTTGGACCGTCGGGTCGTAAAATAAAAAAAAAAAGATTTTTTATAGGAAATCAAAAACATTTTTTTGATTTTTCAAACTGAAAACCAAAAAGAATCAAAACCAAAATTGACAAAATTTCCATTCTGCATCCAACGGGTAGGTCAATCATCAAAATCCGTCCAGCCAATTCTGAGAAATAAACCAAAGAAAGTGAATAAACAAAACAACTAATTATGATCCCTATATTTCATTTTTTTATGTGAAGTAAAATTATATACCTATAGAAATTGTACTATTACCTACTTTATATATTATTCTTCAATGTCACTCCAGTATCATCTACATTCAAAAATGTATCGGAATAAAGTTATCTTATCCTTCTATTGTAATGCTTGTCTTCTGTTAAAAAACTGTCTATTCGTTTGGTGAATGAAATTGTGGACGAGACAGATTGCAATAAATCTATTAACTATAAAACCACAATGCCACAATTACTAGACTTTCCGTTGGAAAATATTGAAAATAATTTCTATCAAAAATAGTAAAAAAAATGTATATCTTTGTGATCGGCTCAGAATGCAACAAAGGTTAAAAGTGTTTTATGCAACATATTCAAAAAAAAAATCAATTCAATGCACGACGGTATGAGTGAGTGGCATGAGCACCCGTAATGCAATGAACAATTATTTTCTTTTTTATTTCTTTCTATTACTTATTAAGTAATCAAATAATACAAAAAAAAAGCCAATAAAGTGAAAATAATTAAAGAAAAGAGTTTAATATTCCAAACCTGAAAAAAAAATTCTATTTAAATAGAATCACAAACCTAGGATAACAATTCTTTTTCTTTTTTTTTTTAAACTCAGAATGAATTCATATTAAAGTTAAAACGTCATTTAAATTTTATTGATCGAAAGAGTAAATATAAGTATGCATGCACATACGTAACGTAAGGTACGACCGAACGTCGTTTTCTTCTTTTAAAACATTTCAATGCACTTCTATTTAAATTATAAATATAATAATTCTACTTCAACTTCTTTTTCTCTGTCTACCTCACTCTTATGTATAGTTAGTTAGTTAGTTAGTTAGTTAGAATAGAAGCATATAATTATTCAATTCCATTGATTTTTGGTTTGTATGTCGTGACTCGTGACGCATATTTTCATAACATTATAATAAATAAATTCAATGCAATAGATGATATAAAATAATAACAATAATCTTAACAACAACACAAAAACAAAAAACAAAAAAAGAAGGAATATTTTAAAATATTCACAAAATAATAAAAAAAAAAATGAAATAAAATAAAATAACAAAAAGAAGAGAAAAATAAAAAAATTAATAATCATTTTGTGTTGCTGTTGCTTTGTTGCCTTTGAGTTAAATGTGGTTTTGAGGTTGTGCATTTTATAAAATATACATTCATAAAATATACTCAATACATAAAATGGTAAATGCATAAATAATAATATTGATTAACAATTTCTAATCACGAATATTGCAAGTCAATATAAGAATTTTTAGTGGATTGTAGTTTGAAACAAAAAAAAAAAAAAATCACAATCATTAATAAACAGATTGAAAATCATTTTAATGTAATTTAAATATTATTTATTTAGTTTTTTTTTTTTCTATTCTATAGAGTTTATTAACTTATATTTTGTTTACATATTTTCGCACAAAAAAACATACAGCGAAACAAATAACACAGCATGAAATCTCTACATACTTTCGAGTATTAGAATTTATAATTTGCCGGGATGTTTAGTTTTTTAGTTTTTTTTTTTTTGACGAGTCAAGTATTACATTTTATTATACAGATAGCACCAAAATTAAAGTTTCATTATTATTTGTAATTATAAATAGAATTATCAATAAAAGTGCCATCCGTTTGTTGAGCCAGTTCCTCCTCTTCCTAACTTACAAACAAGTTAGTCTATTAAACATCTAAATATTTCCATATGCTTTCAAATAATAATAAATTAAATTTTTCTGTGTCATTTTAGTGACATTATATGCCATCTGTATTATAAAATGATACCTTCGTAGCAAGCATAATAAACAAACATAAATCAATACTGAATATAAAATATAAAAATCACATTTTTACTTTAAAACAATTTAATATAAGAAAATTTTCTATCTCGGTTACGCTAAACGATTTATTTTATTTTAAATGAAACGAAATAATCGTATTCATGTTCAGTTCATTTCTATTGCATTATTAAAATGCACGAACTTAACGTTTTCAATAAAAACCTACTTAGAAGAAAAAAAACAACAACAAAAAAAAAAAAAACAGTTGACTTACCTATCTATCTGCTTGCTACAAGCTATAAGCTATAAGCTACAAGTACTACTAATAAGTAGTTAAAAACTATTACCTATCAATTTCAATTTATTAAATATGTATGCACATTTCTTATATATTGCATATAGCATGTAGGTATATTGCATACACAACACAAACATATAAAAAATGTTCATATTAACCGAAAATAATATATTTATAAACCTTTAATTTAATAATAAACAAAACAAACAGCTGCACCACAAAACAACACGATATTTTATGATGATTTGTATTTTATATTTGTACCTCTCTTTAACTTTTTTTTTGTATAATAGGCACCTATTTATTATGTATAGATATGTTTTTATGTACACACTACAGTTTACAGTACAATAAGATAAGAAAAACACTTATCTCTACGTTCTACGATGTTATTTTGTTACCTATCCCCTTCTTGAGTGTGTTTTTTTTTTTGTTTTTTTGTTTTTTATGAATGTGTGATTTGCCAGAGTATTGGCTAAGCAGAGATGACGAGAAAGAGACGACTATAGAAAGGTCGAATCATTATTAAAAACTATTATGATCACAGTTCGTTCTATTTTTTATGTATATACCTACCTAACTTATTTTTGTTTAATTTGAAATTTATATCTAAATTTCAACGTATTTTTTCTTATTTTTTTTTTTTTTTCTTTTTACGATTAGCGCAATAAAATATTTATTTTAATTTATCTAAAATACAAAATTAATCGAATGTTAAATCATTTGAATAATTTATTATGAAATATGTATTATAGCGAACGAAATTTATTACGATAACTTACTTGGGTAATGTGGTCGGTCAATGGACAGTTTTGTAAAAAAAAAATTATTTAGAAATACTTATCTTATCGAAATAATAATAAAAAAAAATGGTTGGTTGGCCTAAGTTATGACTTTATGAGTTTTACTTAAATCATGGGAAAATAAATAAATAAAAAAAGAAACAATGGTTTTCGGTCGTAAAATAACTTATTTAATTTAATATAATTACTATTTATTTTCGGAAAATTCTTAATTTTTTATATTTTGTTCATTTAACAAGCTTTTAAACAGCCTTTGTAACTGTGGCAGGAGGTAATAATTTTTAATAATGCTACGCTCCAATCAATTAAGGCGAAATAAAAGACCAAACTCTTACCACTGCCGTACTCGACCTCATTTCGTTATCATAAATTTGGTTGAGTCCTAAAGGAAGTTCGAGTTACAGATTCTAAATACTATTGAAATTATTATTTTTTTTTTTTTTACTTAGATTTTCGGTTGAAATTTAATCAATTTTATGAATTTATGATTTTTGTTTTATGTATTTGGAAGAACTTCAAGGTCGAAGATTAGCTTCAATTACTGTGACAGAGGAGGTAATCATTTTTAATAACATTGCTCTCCCAATTCACTTAAGATTAAAAAGTTGAAAGATTAAATTCTTACAACTTGATATCGATTAAATGATTGCTGTAAAGTTTCTATGCAACGTTCCGGTTACAAAATTTAAATGTTATTTAAATTACAAGATATCCCAAAAACTACATTTACACATATTTGAAATGTACGCAAAATGAGAGAGCACTCTGTATAAACATTTACATTTATTACTGGGACTATAAAAAAATGTGACCAAAAAATCAATAGAACAATTTCAAATGTAAATCTAGAGTTGTTTTTTTTTTTTTTTTATTCCGGCAACTGTTATTTATCTTTATGTTTAAAAATAATAATATTAAATTTAATACCATTGAAAAGCGTGCTGCGCTGAAATAAAAATTCATCATTAATTGGTTCCTGCTATACATATATCAAATTCATATAAATGTATTCACAATCACACCGCGACCAAAACATTTATTATATCTTTATCGAATAACCAAACAACTTGGCAACAATGTATAATTTTGTCTTGAATACATAATAAAAGTAATAAAAAAATATATATATATTATATATACATACTTATATACCTATCTGTATATATATATTATTTTTGCTATTCATCGTGTGTTTGTTAAATATTTAGAGGAAATAAATACATAGAAAATAAGTTTGGTGTTTTTTTTCTTCTTTTTTTTTTATTATTCGTTTCACATAAATATTTAAGAATCATACTTACTATTTACATAATAGAAGCGAAGAATAATTTCAAAAAAATATTTTTAATTATTGTATTTTGATATCAATGTTTGAATTTATGTTAAGCGATTACTTGTATTTATGTTTTAATTTTTTTTTTTTGTGCGTGTAACGTATGTACATCTAAATGAATGTTAGGACAAATCCTATACCTACATATAAAATATATACAAACATAGCGTATCATTGGTTGCGTGACTGAGTACGTGTAAATGTAATAAATTTCGGTGAAACGATGAGTAATCTCATCTTAATTTGTTAATATACAAATATTGTTTTGCTCGAAAAACGAAAACGTACTAACAAACGTAAAGCTATTTATGTTCTTTTTTTTGGCTTATTTTTTTTTCTTTTTTTCTTTTTTTTGTGTATGTGTGAATACGTCATGCTGCAAATGAATTAAAACTAAAGTGGAAAGACACAATTTTTCATGGAAAGTAAAATAGGAGCTAAGAAAAAGAAGCACATCGTATTGTTGTGTCGCGCATAGTTAAGCAAAATAATATTTTAGTTTTTCTAAATAATTTTCAATTTCCTATTAGAATGCTTACATATTCTGCTGCTGACCTATCCCAATTTTACATTTTTCAGAATATCTACTTTTAAATGTCACTGAATTTGTTTACTTATTGAATATTTATAAACGAAACTATAAATATATTAATTTTGTGTGTGTCAATTTCCAAACAATGAACATAAAACCATAAAACGTAGTTTTCAGAATTATCTGTATTTACTATGCGCCCCTTTGCTAGTACGGAAATTTTTTGTTATTCACATTTTGGGTGTGCGTGTGTTTTCCTTCTTTTTTTTATGGAAAATAACATGTGTTAAGCAACTCATTTAATTTTAACTCATCGGTGATTCATTGTTGCTATTTAAATATTGTGAAATATTGTGAGATTCTTCAAGAGTAAAAACTCAAAACCAATTTTCATTTGCTTGGATGTTTTTTGTTTTTTTTTTTGTTTTTATGATCACTTGTTGGTCACAAATCAAGCAATAGCGCAGAACAACAAAAAAATCATTTAATCTTCTGCTGTTGCATAAATTAATTTAATTCTTACAAAAATATTAAAAATTATTTTCAAAAGAATAGAAAAGTTAATTGACATTGAACGATGAACGTTAAAAAATAAATTAACCAGTTTTAAGTTTTCAAGGTTATATTGCTTCATTTGTTTTTTATTGCTATTGCCAATTTCACAAAATATATACAAAAATGAAGGAATGAACCAAGTTTAATAATATGGCTCAACAACAAGGAAGAATAATTTATTATATTTTATTAAAATACGAAAGTCTTCCATTTGAATCAGCCAAAGTACAATTACCTATGTTGATTTAAATATTTAATTAAATGTAAAAACAAAATTTATATATGATCTGATGTGATCAGAACGTAGATATAAAACAAAAAAAAAAAAAGAATCAACATATTCGAGACTGATTGTTGTTATACAAATGGTTAAACGAGGTAAGACATAACAACAATATTGCGTCTGTATGTGTTTTGATAATATTTCGTTTGTTAATAATTTTGTATAAAATATTTCGTTTTTCAATTCCAAATTTAAATAAAGTATTCGTTTTGAACTAACTACTCTACTCTGTATAAAGTTCATAAAATCTTCCGAATATTAATTACATTTGAAATTATGAATATTCGCTTGTGAAAATATGATATTTATATCCGCAAAAAGTATATTTTAATATAAATTTTGTCAGAATTCTTTGTTTTTGATGTTTATGGGGCATGTATAGGTTTACCAATCGTAGAAATTAAAATATAGTATAAAATGGTAGACCAATATATTTGTAATTAACCAAAGAGATAAACAAATTGATAATTTTTTGTTTTGTTTTTCGATTAGAACCATTTTTATACAAACTTTTGATTATTAGAACATTCCTATATAAAGTATAAACATATTTATAATCTAATATATTTACAAAAAGTACTCCGAGATTTTAATTGAAAACACTGTATTATGGAACAAACATGTCATAACTGAAGTATAAGATACTATAGATTTATATACAGTCAGTCAGGGTACAAAATATTTTGTACTTGGAATAGTATAATCTTATGGTATTCTTGTTCTAACATACCTTAAATAAACCAAAAATTAAATTACTTTAGGGGTAAATCTAGGTTGCATACATTTTGCGTGTACTTTCGTTTACCTCTTTTGTGCGGGTGAAACAAACATATTTCAACCAAATAGCACTGCATCTCAATGGTCAATTCAACCAATTCTGATGATTACGACATACAAAGAAATTCGAACACATGCTTGTATTAAAACCATTTATAATCTTAAAATTCAATAGAAATATACGCACAAATTATGCATTTGATGCAACTACCACCAATATGTTGTCATTAAAATTTCGACATTTTCGTTCCCATGACAATTTATTTATTTATGAACTGTGGTAATATAATCAAATATTTAACAACAAAATATTATAAGACTATTTCAAAATGTTTGTCTTTTTTTTTAATGATAAATAAATTATACTTCATAAGCAGTGTGATTATAAGATAAGAACCTGTACAGTCAATAATAATTTCTGGTTTGTTGTTTTAAAAATATCAATTTATTTTTTTATGTTTATGTTTAAATTACATTCACTCATTCATACATCATGCATTTAATCTTAACAATAAACACAATGTTAGCGTAGGTCAGGTTTCTTTACTTATCTTATGGGCTATGACTACGAGCTATGAATGACTATGCGGAACATTGATAAAAATAATTTTTACTTAAGTTGGTGGAATAAACATCAACTCTCTTCAAAATCATAAATAAATTTGTTCTTTCAAAGAAAGAGCATTATAATAATTTTATTATTTAAAAAAAATGATTTGACTTCTTAATGAGTACATCGAAATCGCTATGGAAACTGTTCCGTTCAAAGTTTACGGCACACATTTAAATGATCGTCGGCTCTAGCGGGGGAACCAATCAATTCAATAAAATATTTTTATGTTCGATTAAATTGCCCTTGGTAAAGGGAAAAGGCGGTAATTTTGTTTTTGAGGCGATCACATAATAAGTTTACCCCAGCAAGTTATGTAATTGAATGTATTTTCTTTATATAAGTAATAATTAATTTTCATTCTCATAACTCAAAATGTCTACTCTTGTCTACAAATGCAATTTTCTCTAGTACCTATATATGCCATTGTACATGAAAAAATTATGCTACGATTTGAATAGAGAAGTATTAGCAAGCTAACGATCTTTAAATATAACGGCTTAAGAAAATAAACTAGCTAAAAGTGTTTCAATACATTATGTCAATATATAACCTAAACCCGTCATTCAATACAGCCATTTTTATGCTCTCCGACCCATTTTCTTTTTCAAATGATATCCATACAATAAAATACTGTCGTACATTTATAATAATGAAACGAAATCCGATCAACATATTTAACATGAACATTGGTTTCGATTTATTTATATACAAATCCATACATAAATGCATAATTCCAAAATAGATGTTCCATCCACAATTTACGAGTGTGCGCACTAAATAAACATTTTCAAAGCATATGATTTCAATTGAGAAAAATCTTTACAAAGCCATTAGATGCGCTCTCGTTTTGAATGAATGAACACCCAGCCAAACCAGTAATTTTCCTGTTTTGTTTGACATTGAGCAATTGATGAAGTGCAAATGAGATGCGGGGGTAGGCATAGGCACATTAAATAGATAGTACGTCGGATCTTATGAAAAAAATAATAATAATTGATATAGTAAATACTGAGTTTTCTTTAGAATTTTCCACAGAATATCTATTTTTAGATTAAATGATTTAATTAACTATCTATCATTAGGTTTGTAATCAGTATGCTTGTGTCTATTTGTAATACGGAAACAATGAATAAAGATAGCAAATATACTAGTTATATAATATTATTACCTGAACTGAACAACTATGTATTTAGTTTTATTATTTCGAATTGAATCAATTTTGAGTTTAATGGGAGGATGGGTACAGATAACGGAAAGCATATATGGGATATGAATGAAAACATAAGTTAGTACCTATGTATATAGAGTAGGAGTTAAGAACGTAAGGTATTTAATAAATAATATACACAAATGTGGGCTAATGCTATAGTAGTTGGTTACGAAAAGCTAATAAGGAATTGTTTCTCAATTAAATTAAATTTTAATACAGTAATTCCCATAATTAAGTGTCTTTTATTTTGTTTATTTTCTTTAATGACTGAAAGGTTGTAATATTTTTTTTAATTTTATTTTTTCAATCCCTGAATAAACATTGGTAATGAATTCTTCGAATTCAATCTGTGTATAAATTGTGAAATGCAGTGTGCGAGAGAAAAAAAAAATAATGTAAATCGTACCACAAAAAATAAATAAAAAATAAACATAAAATTTATTTACATTATTTTAAACGCCAGTAACAACAAGCGCAGTATTAAGTATCATAACAAACACGTTTTTTAACATTCACAATATGTATATATAATCTTTCTGAGTTGATAAATTGATTTAGAAAGTTTTTGTGTTTAAATGTGTCGAGTATCGTTCATTCGTTTATTCTCATTAATTGATATTATTTTATATAATTTGTTGTGCATGATTTTTAATATATTTTATACATACGTAGTTTTGTATGTATAAACAATAAAATAATTTAAATTTTTTTTTTATTTTATTGTTAAACCGACTCTGGGTGATTTTTTTTTTCACATTTATTTATTATGATAAAAGTTCCAGACAAAGAAGTTAAATTTTATAATACCTGTATTGTATATGTTTTGTTGTAATAATTTCTCATATATTTACATATGAATGCCATTTATAAATCATTTTCGGGCTACCTACGATATTCATACATGGAATTAATATAAAATCAATTGAATTTGACCGAACTGAAAATAAATTATTGTATATAGTAATTTGTATAGTCAATTATTTGCTTCAACAGTTCACTCTTAAAAATGAGATATTTTAATGATGGAATTTGAATGAAATACATTTACAAAAATTAGAATATACTAAGCAGAAAAGTAACATTTCATTATTAAAACGCTATTTAGAATATATCTTGTGGAAAATTTAAAATGTTACATAACTATAAGCCAGACAAATCTAAAATTGTCAACACTTTTTATTTGCATCTGTGTGTGTGTGTGTTGTCAAATAGGGTAATGTCTCTTCATCAATTACCGACTTTGAGCCGATTTATTGAAATCGTATATTTGAATTTTAAAATTATTTTCTTGCGACAAAATTCCATCAATCGCAATTGAATGCTTGCTTGCTCTCTTTTTATATTAACTCAATGACCAACACAATTCATCAAAACTACATATGTATTTATTCTATATTGTCTTTCAAAAATAATATTCTACCATCAACGTATTTTTATTTATTTATTTATTTATTTTTTTTGTTTTATTAACCGACAACAATTATGTGTTAATATTGCGAGTATGTATTTTAATACACACGAAATAAATAAATAAATAAATAAATAAAACGTTGGAATATAAAATGCATTTGACAGTGTTATATATTATTTGGAGCAGTTTAGTTATTACCTTGTTTTATAAAATACCTCTTAACATATGTAAGAACATATTAAACACAATATAAAATGATAATGAGAACTGCGAAGAGTGAGTACTCTGTGATTGTGAGTGACTGTTATGCGCAGATGCGTCATTTTATACCTTTATTATATATATTATAATATTTATATTGTAATGTACTCTTACATTGAAATATAAATTTTAATTTCAATGTGTGAAACTTGATTTATGTGTGTATGTTGAATGTACATTGTTGCCAGAATTATTCATAATTTGTTGCAAGTAACATTTTCAGTAGTACAAAAATGGAATTTATTTTCTTATTTAAATGATAAGAACAAAAAAAAAGAACAATAACGTGTATCAATTCCATTTATTTATAAATAATTTTTTTTTTTTACCAAAATGCTTTGGTTTTTCTACATAAAAAAGGAAAAGAAAATATTGTATATACGGTTTTACACATTTCGTTTATGTTGAAAATATTAAATATTATTTGATAAGCAAAATGCTTATAGTTTATAGTAATCAACGAACGATATAATTCACCAAATATACTTCGATTAAATTTACCTAAATTTATTATTTGATTCTGAAAAATAATTTTTAATTAAACACACAGTTGATCAAAAAACCTTATTTAAAAAAAAAAAACAATATTCAGTTTTATTTTAAGTTTATTTAAAAAATGGATATTTATTAAAAGAAAATTAAATTTTTCTCGTAAGTTTGTGATTATTTGTGTGGCACAAATAAAATGTCTAGAAATTTGTCTGTCTGTCATTATCTGTTTTCTGTTAACTACTATTTCTCAATCGGTTTAGATCTACATAAAATTTAACATTTTTCTTTTTTCATTTTTCTAGACGAATACAATCTCAATATGTGCAGAATGTCGCGGCACAGCTACGAAAGGTCCTGCTGGAATTCCAGAATTATTAAGTTCATGTAGTGGTTGTGGAGTGTCATTACATTCAACATGTGCTAGTAAATTGGCAAATATAGCAACACCAGTTCCATTATCAAATCTTGTAAAGAAAGGTAGTAAATGGTTGTGCAAAGAATGTCAATCATCATGTGGCGCATGTAAAAATACAAACAAAGGAACATGTCTATTAATATGCTGTACTTGTGATAAAAATTATCATCTGAGCTGTTTAGATCCAGTGCCTGAGAAAAAGCCAAAGTGCCCATGGAGGTAGATTTTTTTTTTTGGCTAATGTTATTTATAAGCGTAATAAAAACAATTATTGTTCTTACATAATGTTTTTCTGTTTTGTTATCGCAGGTGTCGCCATTGCTTGGAACATCATGAAAATGTTTTACAAAAATCAACTAGTCGTAAATCAACAAATTCTAGATCAGTACGAAAGAAGATAAGTAAGGTGCGAGAGAAAATTGTCGAAAAAAAGAAGCAATTGAGGTAAATTATTTTGTTTATTTGTTTAGACGTTACAAATTTCAATATAAGATCTTTTAAATGACGTTCATCAATTATATAACTTATTCACATTGAAATAATATTTGTTTATAGACTAGATACAATGTTACAATGTACACCAATAATATCCAATCATCCATCAAATCAAACGCCCGTTCAAACAGATAATCCAACACGGATGATTGATAGTCAAGTAATAACATCGACACCATTACAAAGTACATCGACATATTCTAAGAAATCGACTAATGTTCGTCGAAGAATTGTTCCGGCAAAACCATCAACGACCGCAAACCAAACCATTGCAGATGATGATGACGATGACGATGATAACTATGAAGATGAAAATTTCAAGACAACACCCGGTAAACAATCTTTTTCCAAAATACAAACAAACATGTCAAATAAAGCAAAACCAATTCAACATAACAAATTGATAGATATCGCTAATTCAGTTAGTAATAAAGATGGACAAACGTCGTCCACTATCAATTCGGCTTCTAGAATTTCTTTAAATAATGAAATAAACGATGATCAACTACAACAGCAACAATTAGGAAAATCCGATCGTATGTCAAAAGAAAAACAAAAGTTCTTTCGTCATTCCGCGTTTAATAGTGATCGTGTTGTTAAAACATCTCCGCCCTCAACGAAATTATTGCGAACAAATAATCGTTCAGTTTCACAAACGCGTAGTATTCCCAATAATAACACCACACAAGTTGAATTATTTAGGTCGCCTGATCTTACCGATGTTGTCAATCACAATAATAAAACAAATAATTTAACAAGTGAAATAAAAACCAAACGGTTATCTGTCTCGTCAACATCTAGCTCAAGTAGTGATGATAATGATGATGATGATGACGATGGTGAAAGTAGTTCATCAGAATCATGTAGTAGTGCTAGTAGTTCTTACAATGATTCTGAATCATCCAGTTCAAGTAATTCATCATCATCAGATGATGATGAAGCAGGAAATGAGATTCAGCAGACTCTACAATCTGGCAAATCTTCAAAAAAATCTATTGAATCAACGAAAAAATGTATACCGGTAAATCATAAAAAGGGTGAGACTGATGACTCTGTTAATAAAAATGGCGATGCAAATTCAACTTGGGGATTTGCAGCTGAAGCTAAAAAGAATTTCGATATATTTCAGAAATCAAATAATTCACTTAGTGAACGTGTTTTTGGTAATTTCGATGGTATTGATAAAGAGTCTTTAGTCAAAATAAGTCCCATAGTAAATAAAAAACCGGAAATAAGTAAAGCACCAGGTCAATTACGTGGTCTGTTTGATAGCTTAACACATGTATTTGCAACAACTGATTTCACAAGATCAAAGGGAGCACCACCTGATTATAAATTATGTGGTAGACGTAAATTAAGTAAACAACAACAATTACAAAAACAATTAGCATCATCAGATGTGCCTTCAAAAGATGTTCTAAAAGAAACTAGAAGCACTTATAAGGACTATAAAGAACAACGTTTACAAGAACAACAAGTAAAGACTTTAAAATCATTATCAACAACAACAACAACCACATCAACATCAACAACAACAACAGCAACCACAACAACAAAAAACAATATTAAAAAGACTGAATTTAAAAACTTTTTAAATGCCACAAGCAATAATAAAATAAACAATTTTACGATAAACAATAGCAATAATGCTGATGCTAAACAGCAATTTACGAAAAAGTTTTTTCCATCAATAATCAGTGTGGCACCAACAACAGTAACAGCTACGACAACGTTAGGTAAAAGTAATCATGGAACTGATCATCAAAAGGCTACCACTACTGTGTCAGCAATACCATCAATACCGGTCCCAACAACATCCACAATCACTAACACAAATCGACAAAAAACACCGCGTCGTATTGCATTGGTGTCATTACCGTTAGACCCAAAAAATATTCGTTACAATTCATCTAGTGAAGATGAAATTCCATATTTAACACCACGTTTAACGCCTAGTAATCTTGTTAAAAATGCCATTAATTCACAACAGTCGCAAGTTCGATGTAATATTACAAATAATAATAAATTACTATCAACCTTCTGCAATAATTCTGATAGTAAATTATTGTTTGGTTTGACAAACAGTAATTCACATTCATTGGATTTTGCATCACTTAGGGAAACAGGTGGTTTAAATTCATTAGGAATGTCGTCCAACTATGCAATGTCGTCGTCATTATCACCGCAACCGCCGCCATACAACAAAAATCAGTTAATGGGTAAGAATTAGCACTATACGCAATCAAAGGTTGTAGATTTTAAATGATTAAGATGGACGCATCACAAAGAACATTTGAATGTTATGCACGCACAAAAATTTATTTTAAGAGCTAGAGCCGGAATTTATTTTTTTCTACTTTTACTTTTTTTATTTATTTATTTTTTTGACGTTTTGTCTTGAAACCTAAAAGTACAATTGATCGCGAATCAAAAAGAAATGAATGAAAAATGATCTGTAATTTGTATCAAAAACTCTAATTTGAAACTATTAGCGAAATTGCCACGACATTTTTTATTTTCAGCTGTAAAATGAAAATTCGACATAAAAATAATTTCTAATGTCAACTTTTCTAAAAAAAAAATGTTTTCAATTATGTTTAAAGGTTTTTTTTTTTAAATTATTTATTGTATGTGCGTAGCATTGCGTTTTAGTATTTGTGATGCGTTGCCATCTTATTATAAAATTTATAGTTTTTGGTATACTGCAAAATCAATCAAATCAATCAATTAAAATTAAAAAAAAAGCAAAATACAAAACACTCCAATCAAACCACATTATTTTTTTACCTATATATTGTAAGCAGCTTACTAACGTTTACTATTTTTTTTTATTTAATTTGTAAATTATTTTTTTCGTTTTTTTTTTTTTTCATTATTTTTTCAACCCCTAAAATAATACGTACGTAAAGAATTGTTTGAATTTACTTATTATTATTATTATTATTTTTTTTTTTTTTACAGAGAAGAGGTCTATAATAAATTATTTACAGCTAACTATTAATTATTAAATAATAATAACCCATAACAAAATATCCTCTCATTTAGATAGGTGTTGGTTATTTTTAGTTTTTTTTTTGTTTTTCTTCTATTATTTAGAGTTGGTTGTAAAGTTCTAAAAAGTTTTTGTTTTATTATTGCAATTTTATGAAAAATAATAATTTTCGTGTCAACGATATTGAGCAAATATTGCATTTATAATGAATACTGAACGGTGGCTCATTTAAAAAAAAAAAGAAAGAAAATCGTCATATAAGAACTGTTCATTTCAGATTCAACTTTTATCGAGAATTATGAAAAAAGTAAATCATTCTCACTTAAATAAATGCAAAAAAATAAAAACAAATAAAATACAAGAACCAAATAGATCTTTTCTCGAAAAATAATAACAAATTCCACTTTGTTTTTTTTTCTCTCAAAAATCACGATTGTTTTTAATTCCTAGCATGCATTGAATCAAGTATCTTATTTGTTTAATAAAAAGTGGTGTGTGGTCAAATTATAAAAAAAAAAAATTAATTGATTAATTAATTAATTAAATTGGTTATCGTAATTATTTAAACGATATTTATTATTATTATTACTATTATTATTATTATTATCTTATTATTATTTACTATTATTATCTTATTATTATTTATATTTTACTATTATTGATTTATAAATTGCAATTATTAAAAAAAATCAACCAAAGTCTTGTCCAAAACACAAAGTAAATTCTATTATTTTTGTTAATTAAATGTATTTACCATTTTCGTTTTTAATTTAAAATCGATGACGTGTTTTTTTTTCTATACATATTAGAAGTTTCTGTAAATTTATTTTCAATTTTTTATAATTTCACTTTCTTTTTATAATTTTGAATTGGAATTTTTCAATACTACACTAAAATATGAAAAAATAATAATTAAAAAATAAAACCAAAAACATTGTAATTTGTAATGATTTCAAATTTATATAAAAAAAAAAAATTTAACCAAAAAAAAAAAAGAAAAGAATTTGGATTAATTTTAACCATTTGCTGATTAATCAAGTATGGCGGCTGGCACTCTCGGAAACTACTTGCTTTTCATTATTATTGTAATTTTTTATTTATTTATTTTTAATTTAATTTTTTTTTTTTTAATTTTTTCAAATTTAATTTTTTAATTTTCTTTTGATTTTGTTTACGGAACAGGTCGCTGCATCGAAACTTTATAGCATCGTGTGCCAAAATGCAAAATATTTTCTGAATGGGTGATAGTTTTACATTTATCATATAAATATTTGTATAATATATTAATAAATAAAAATTGGAAAGTTGTCATCCTGTCATACGATTTTTGCGCTTTTGGCTATCGATGCAGCGCACCGTGCTCAATTTTTATTGTGTATTTTTCGATTAATAATAATAATAAATTTAATCAAACAACAACAAAACGGAAAAAAAAATAGAAATACCAAATATACTTAATTGTTGTTGGTAATTTCTGTTTTTATTCGTTTTATTCATTTTTTTTAATGATAAATATTGTTTTAGATATTTTGAAAAGAGAGAAAAAAAAAATTAAATTGCATAATAAAATAAAATTATTTATTGATAATAAATGACATCGGTCTGACTAATTGTTGCTGGTGAGAATATCGTCCCTTTAGTATATCTAACAAATCCTGATATGTTCAAAATTTGAATTTCTTCTTGTAAATAAAATATATTTCAATAAAATACATACTCATTTTATACATTCAATAAGGTGTCTTACGACTAATTAACTTTCATTAAAATTAAGGTTTCAATGACAATTTATGATTTAACTTTTTAATTTCCTTATTCAGTATTTTACGAATAAGTACTAAAACTAATACTTTGGTAAATTAACAGCACTCACATAAACAAAATGGAAAGGAAACAATGCCGAAATATACCATTTGAACTAATTTGTTGGCCCAAATACAACAAGAACTATGTTCAACAAAACATTTCTTAAGAGCTTTAAAGAAAACTAAATCAAAATAAATTATCTTTGATAAGTCAGCAATCGTTATTTTGGTGTTTGTTGCTATGATCCATTTTCCATATTTTATGCAGTGTACGATGTCCTGAATTTCCATTTATTCAAAATAGGAACAGTGTCACTATTAAGAAAACTGATATTTGTGATTTGCGTTCAAAATAAAATCTTATAAACAAATATTATGGTTTTCATTTTGGTGTGTGTGCGAAAGTTTTCAAAATTTCTGTTGGACGATTGCACTTGCACCCAATACAGCACATAATTTTAGTGCTTTGGTTTTCTAAATATTGTATTTCTTTTTCCTCTTTTAAACGCTATATCCGGACACTGTAAATGATGAGTGAACGATTTCGATTTTATTTTCATCGTTTGATACTTAAAAAACATACTTATTAAAATATACAGTGCTAAGTCAATTTGATCTTTCTAGCATATCTACGATGTCTGTCTCTTAAGCAAATTAATATCGAAAAAAGAAATTTTGGACATGTCATAAAAATTTCTTTTAATTTATTTCTAAATGTGTTTATTTATGTTCTTAATTTAATGTTAGTAGGTAATGATCGTATCGTTTAAAGAATTACTTTAAATTTTGTGCATGTTTAAAGTTTAAATCCTACAAATCAAACATAACGTTTCAAAATAGTGATATTTTTCTGTTCCTAGTTTTTTTTTTAAATTTTCTTGTGTTGTTAACTTTATTATAAATTTTTATTCAGTCTAATCACATAATATGAAAATACAAGCACTCACACACAAACATATAAATACCTACACACACACATACACACACACCACTTTGATTCCATTTAGAGCTTTTACAGTAACCATTTCTGCTTTATTTTAATTTAATTATTTTTTTTTCTAATTTCTTTATTTTTTCTTTCATTTTTATGGTCACATTTTTGAATGGTGAAAATAATATGTTGTTCGAATAATTTTGTAGAAAAACAACCTCTGGCTCCTGGAGTTACACAAAAGGATGTGGATATATTTAAAATTATTCAAGCGAAAGCAGCCGAAACAGTTGCAGAAATAATGAATGCGCATGGTGGTCGTTTAAATTTGGCTGTGCAAGGTGGAATCAATTTAAATCCAAATTTAATAAGTTCATCATCAATAGCGTTAGCTGCTCAAGAACGTTGTCCAGCAGCCATTGAATTTGGTCCATGGGATATTGAAACATGGTACTCGAGTCCCTTTCCTCAAGAATATGCTCGGTAATAGCTTCTATCTAACTCTTTCTTTCTATTTTTTAAATCTGATTTATTTGCAATTTTTGAATTTTTGTTTATTTCAGATTACCGAAATTATTTCTTTGTGAATTTTGTTTGAAATATACAAAAAGTAAAGCCGTATTGGAACGTCATCAAGAAAAGTGTACCTGGCGACATCCACCGGGAACCGAAATATATCGCTGCAACGAAATATCAGTGTTCGAAGTAGATGGAAATGTTAACAAATTGTATTGTCAAAATTTGTGTTTACTAGCAAAATTATTTTTAGATCATAAAACACTTTATTATGATGTTGAACCATTTTTATTCTATGTATTGACAAAGAACGATAGGAAAGGTTGTCATTTGGTTGGCTATTTTTCAAAGGAAAAACATTGTGCTCAAAAGTATAATGTCTCGTGCATTATGACAATGCCACAATATCAGCGACAAGGTTTTGGTCGTTTTCTAATTGATTTTAGCTATTTGTTAAGTCGTGAAGAGGGGCAACCAGGAACACCAGAAAAGCCGTTGTCTGATTTGGGACGTGTTTCATATCATGCTTATTGGAAGTCAATTGTTCTTGAATACATGCATAAACATAGAGGCCAGCCAATTTCAATGCAAGCCATTGCAAATGAAACGGGACTTTTTGTGCCAGATATAGCATTGGCATTTCAATTGTTAAATTTTGTAAGATGGATTAAGCGAGATGGTGACTTCAAATATCAGATTAAATTTTGTATCGATTGGAACAAAGTTGAATTGCACAATGATAAAATTATGAGATCAAAAATACGAATCCCAATTGATTCAGAATGTTTACGGTGGACCCCATTATTGACGCCGGCGTTACATATTCTAAAAAGCGATTCTGATGATGATGGCGATGATGAAATTGAAGGTGATGATGATGATATGGACGACGATGATAATACTTCCCAAGATATAACATTGGCTGAAATGATTAAGAAAGATGAAATACTCGAGGTTAATTCAAAATCAATGAAATCAGTAATAGATGAAGAAAAAACACATAAATTATCAGTCGTAGCAGCATTACAAGGTAATATTGCTGAAATTAGTGGTGTTAAACATAAGCGACGAAAAAATATATTTATTAATCGTTCACCTGGTCGTCCACCGGGAAGAAAGAATATTGTTCACCAGCCATCAGTTTCAAATATTACTCCAGTACAAGCGACACCGTATAAAGCCGAAAAAGTGACTCCAGTAGAAACAACGTCATCTGGACGTCGTCGAGTGCGTCCAATGAAATATAATGATTTCGCGAGTACGAAATCGAAACCGACTGCAACAGAAACTTTTAATAAGCAGGATATGGATGTAAACGTTGATAGTGAAGGAATTGAATTGAGAGATTCGAAACGAAAGCGTAATGAAAAACGTATCAAAGATATGGAAACTCCAATAGAAGTTGAGAAAAAATCAAAACGAACTCGATCGATATCTGCAGTCAGTAAACTTTCTCATTCCATCGCACCTGAAATGGACGTAGAAGTAAGCGTAACAAAACGAAAACGGTCAAATAATAATGATACAAGTGATAAGCATTTACGCGAAGAAATTGCAAAGAAGCCTCGTATAACTAGAAATGTGGAAGTTCCGCCAACTACAATTTCAACGCCATCACGAAATACAAGGGGACGATCATTAGCGCCCGCTGATATGACCGAAAACACGGAGACGGAGTCGATTGAACCAGATAAAATATCCAAACGTCGACGTACGTTAGCACCACCATATGTTGATGCAACTGGATCAATGGAAATTTCAATTAATAAATCTCCTGAACATGATGGAAAGAGCAATAGAGCAACAAAAGACACAAGTCCAAGTTTTGAAATTTGTAATGTAAGTGCTGATAAAAAAAATCGAAAAATCACGAAAGAAATGAAAGTTTCTGTAACTTTACCCAAAGTAGGAGATATATTACCTGAATCTATTCAACAAAAACGGGGACGTCGACAGCATAGTACAACTGCTTGTATAAATGCCGCTTCCAGCCTAGAATCCGACACACAATCAGAAGCAGCAGAAAATGTAGGAAAAACATCAGCAAGATCTTTACGTTTGGCAAATCGTGTAGTTTCAACAAATAAGACCGATAAAAAATCACTGAGAGCATTTAGTATCCAAGACCAGGTTATTGATTCACCTATGACCACCGTTAGTACAGAATTATCTGGTGATGAAAGCTTAAAGTCAACCACACCAAAAATTAATAACGCTCGTCGAAATCTTAGAAAAGATAAACGAACTAACTCCAAACAAAGTAGTGTTGCTTTAATGCAGCAGCAATTAGTTTTTAATGATGATGAAAATCATTCTGATGAAGATACTAATAGTATAACATCACCACCAAAACCACGCAAGCAGAAAATTAAGTTGGCTGAAATGTTTACTAAGAACAATAATTCTCGAGAAGTAAATAAACGTAAGCGCATTCCACCGGCAATGATCACAAAACCAGCTGCAAGAATTTCGAGTCGAATTGCAGCTGCCGCTGTCGCTGCTTCATCACCAATTTCATTTGGTGCTGCCAGTAGTGATGACCAACAGCCATCATTCAAAAAACAAATGACTCTACCCGAAATGTTACAATTTAAACAAACAAAAAAAGAAGCCAATGCTAATGCAACAACGCTTGCAATAATACCTCCTGTAGAACCAATAAAGAAAAACAGTGATAAACATACAGCAATGCGTAGTGTAATCACAGAGGAGACAAACAAAATAAACGAGAAAGATGTGGTTAAACCAATTGCGGCTACACCGAAACTTCGTGGAAAACGAAATGTAACACAAAATCATGAAAAACCACTTGAAGAATATTCAGCGGAGGCTGATGATGAAATGGAAGAGGATACTAAGCTATGCAGTAAAAAGAAGCTTATGCAAAATATGAGTAATGTCGTTGTGTCATTGAAAGATATAAATGTTGATAGGAAATTGTCGGAAAGTTCTTCAATTAAAACTAAAACATTAATCTCTACTATTGATTCTACAGCTACAGCAACTACAGCTACAATTACAACATCGCCAACACTCAATGTGCATCAAGGTGATAATATTACAATATCACAATCCCTTATCGCTGAACCAATAGAATTAGCGCCAAAATCTATCGAAATAAAAGAAGATGATAAATTTGTTGATGAACATCGTGATCGAAACGATAAGACTATGAGTGAACGACACTCTGTAGCCGTAGCCAAAAAAACTAAGAAACAGAAACTTACAGATGATGAATTAATACCTATATCCAGTGAATTAACATCTTCTGATAACGCCAAAAGCATTTCACCAAATACATTATCTACGACATCATTTATATCAAAACAAATGGAAGAAACACAACAGACCGACGTAACTCTTGAAACTAATCGAAATGACGTATCGTCAACAAATATTTATAATTCATTTGATGATTTGAAGAAATCATTATCAACTACAATGTCCGTTGAAAATACTAACTTAAATATATTGCAAAAACCTGAAGATACAAGTATACAAAACGATGAAAAATCATCAGAGCTACCAATAGAACTTTCAGAAATTCAATCTGACATTACTAATTCATTAGAAAAATTGGTAGACAATGATAATAATTTGCAATCAAAAACAATCGAAAATGTGGAGAAAATCTCTGTTATCACCGAAAGTTGTAGACCGAAGAGTCCTGAGAAACAAATAGAAACAAATTTATCGTCCGAAAAATTAAAAGACAGTAAATCAATTAAGAATTCATCAGTTGCAAATACAAAGCTTTCAGAGCAATCGACATTAGATTCAAATTCAAATGGTAACGAAAAAATAACATCGAAAAGCAATATGGGTGAATTAACAACGGAGAATGCAACGAGTGTCTTAAAAATTAATGAAAATTACAAAACTGGTACAAACAATAGCACTAACATTGAAAACAACAGAAGTTCAATAGCCGATCCAAAAAGATTAAGTATTGAAAGTCGACCAAATGTTATTGTAGATGCAGTACTACCACCAGCTGAACCGCCTACCCAAAATAATCCACAGTCAGTGGAACCCAATGTCTGTGAAGCTGGCCCTTCCAAAAATTCTGAAACTAAAATTCAAAAATTAAGTGACTCAAAAGTATGTAGTAGGTCTCCAACAATATCTGCTGAAGTGAGTCTTAGAAAGCTATCATCAGATTTAGGAAAGAGTGCAAATGAAAACGTAATTTCACAAACACTAAATGAAAAATCGAAAGATGATATCTACAAAATATCAGATTCGGAATCAGAAACAGAAATCGATGGCGAAAAAATCAAGACCTTAAAGCATCCACCTGATGAATTGCTTAAGAACCTGGCTAAACAACAACAATCACAACAACAGCAGCATGTATTGGAAAAAGCAAAAGAATGTAAGAAAAGTGTTATAAAATCAGTTAGAGAACCAGATAAGGAAACGACTTCTAATATAGCAAATGCAGCAGCCTTAGAAGAGATTTCAAAAAATGATTTAATTCTATCAAAAACTACCGATGTTAATATGAAAATTGATTTGACAAAATCGCAAAATAAATTAGAAAAAACTGACTCGGTTTTTCAACCAATTCATACTGAAATAAATCAGCAAATCCATGATAAGAATCAAAAATGTACGGATTCTATGTTACAGAAACCACCTTTATCGGACTCATCACAATCGAAATTTGATTCGACACAAAAACTCGAATTAAATCAACAAAAATCTGAATCATGTCAACAAAATAGGACTGAATTGCTTCAACAACAATCATGTCAACAAAATAGGTCTGAATTGCTTCAACAACAACAACAACAACAACGATCCTTAGATCGGCTGCAAGATGTTAGACGCCCTACTAAGGAGCGCTCTCAACATTTGGATATACCAAAAAGCCAAACAAACCAAACCAAAACACAGATAGAATCAAAGAAATCCACATCAAGTACCTGCAGCCAAACAACAAATATTGATTTGAAACGTGAATTAAAAAATGAAACAAAATCAATGTTATCAATGGCACCCACTATCGAATCATCAAAAAAGTTAGAATCACCAAATAAGAAGGAATCAACTAAGCCAACTTCAAGTGGATCTATGTCAAAAAACTCTTCAAATGATTTGCATTTGGGGTCAGGCAAATCATCTAGTACTAGCTCTGGTTCTAACTCAAGCTCAAGTAATCGATCCGAAAAGCATCATTCAAAAACCATGCAAGAACAAAAGGCATCAACTGTCGCATCAACTGTGCCCACCGTTGATTTAAATAAAATGCCACATTCACAATTTGCAATGAATCAATTACCAAATTATCATACAACACATCAATATTGGCAATGGGATCCATATTATACCGGATACAATTTGTCACATTTAGATCCACCAGGTACACAGAAATCTCCAAATAAATTTCATAAAGATTTGGCGATGTCATACGGTCATGGTATACCAACAAATTTATATCAGACAGCAAATCTGGCTGCAAATAGTTTGGCAGTACAACAACAATCACAACAACAACAACAACAATTCCAGCATAATCAACAGCATCTTCAGCAACAGCATCAACAACAACAACAACAAAATCAACAGAATCAACATATGCACAATCAACAAAACCAACATATGCTTTTACAGCAACAGCAGCAGCAACAACTTGCTCAAGTTCAACATCATCAATCGCATAGTCGTGATAAAACATCATCTCAACGTATTGAAAGAAAAAGCTCAGCAAATGAACAAAAACACCACAGCAAAACTGTTAAAGATGAGATTCTAACAAAGGCAAAAGAAACTTTGTATGGAAATAGTTCGAACAAAAACTATGTTCAACAATACGAAAACGCGCCAAATAAATCAGTTCAATCACAGAAGCATCAACAAAAAAGTCACGATAAAACTGCCAGTAGCTTACAAAATAGTATTAGTGCAGTAGCGCACCTTACACAGCATTTGACCAATAATATGATGACAGCCACAGCAGCTCTCAATCAAAATATGATGTCATCGAAAAATGGTGCCAACGTTGTCAATGATCAACAACATCATGTTCAACAGCAGCATCATCAACAGGATATTACTGGAAACACAACACCGAATAATAATTCAACAGATTTAAAACAACATACATCGCCAGCAGCAGACATTCCATCTATGGGCGTTTACACGCCTGACTCAACTACAAATTCTGTTCATAGTTTACATCATTACGGACAATGTGACTTAGATGTTGCTCAGTTAGGATTGGAATCACCAGCTAGTATTGCTAGTGATATTGCATCACAAAATGGTGAAAATGTTCGACCACCAAGTGTCGTTTCTCATTCGCAAATGGCACAATTTGCTGATTGCTCTATGCAACAGCAACAACAACAACAACAGCAAGCAAATCAAACGCACATGCACATGGCTATACAACAACATAATAATATGAATGTACCAACGTCAAGTCCACAACATCAGCAACAAGCCATGATAATGGCAAATAATATGAATAATCAACAACAACAACATCAGCAGCAAAATTCTAATCGAAAGATGGCTCAGCAACATATGCAAGTAGCTGCTCAACAACAAGTTCGAACAACTAATCAGAGTAATCGTGCATCTACGCCTAAAGCAAGAAATTCGTCTACACCAGGATTACAGCAGCAGCATTCATCTCAAAGAACTCAAAGAACTACGCCACCTAACAATACAATTCAACAACAAATGGTTAGTCCTGGACAGCAGCAACAAATTCAAATGAATTTACAAAGTCAACAACAGCAACATCAGCACCAACAACATCAGCAGCAACATCAGCAACAACAACATCAGCAGCAGCAGCAACAACAACAACAGCAACAACAACAGAATTTGCAAGCGCAGCAGATGGAACAGTACAATAGTCATTTATCATCTTCAATCGTTCATGGTCACCATCAAGTGATGCATCAAGACTATTTAACTGTGCCACAAATGAGTACTGTGGCAACACAGAACTATCCAGCTCAATCGCCAAACTCATACGGTTCGATACCAATGACGACTGTTATTCAACACAGAATGTCTGGAAATCATGCAAATCTCACTGCACATAATCCATTACCAAGTCCTCATCAACGGCTTGGCCCATCACCATCTTCATGCTCGGTATCGGTTGCCAATAATTTTTATATTCAAAATGCAAATGTGCCACTTCCAACAGCGCATACACCAATACCTGTACCAACACCAACTCCAACTCCGTCAGCCACACCGACATTAATGAATGCATCCGCGCCTGGAGGTGGAGGTGGGCAAGCATCGAATGCAGCACTTGTTGGAAATAGTTTATCTAAATTGCAGCAGTTAACAAATGGATTAGAAATGAATCAACCTTGTAATACACCACCAGGTGGAACAGTTAATTTAACTCCATCTCCAAATCATCATCCCCATAATACAATGACACCACCTCCATCTTCGCATCTTGTAAATCAAAATCGAAATTTACCAACACCACCATCTGCTGCTGCTCAAATGACTGCAATGCAATATCACAAATACTATTCGCCTAATATGAATGTAACGCCACCAATTGCCATTGGTCAAAATAGTGGACGAACAGCTCGCAATACAGCATCAGCCCCAGTTCAACATATGAGTGCTGGATCACCATCAAGTCGAGTTAGTCCAAATGTCACAATAAGTCCTAATCTAATGTCACCATATCCAGCATTAAATGGTTATCGGATGACTGCACAACAACCAGGCAGTTCTGTAGCTAGTTACATAACAAATTCATCAGCAGCAGTAGCTGGTTTTATAAATAATCCAGGACAACTACAAATGGCGGGTGTAATGAATATGCAATCACAATATCAAGACCCAGCAGCATTACAACGGGCTGCAGCCCAACAAAATTCCATGTATCCGTCTTATCCATACATACCGCTAAATGCAAATCCAATGAGAAGATAGGGAAAGGTTTTTGTTAAGCTAGAGGAAAAGTATGATGATGACATTGATGAAGATGCATACGATTAAACAAATTTGCCCAACAACGATTTTACAAGATACAAAAACATAACGAAAAAAAAATAAGCTTTAAAAATTATTAAAAAAACACAAAAATAAAATAAAATATCTTTCTCGTTATGATTTAAGATATAACAGTTTAAAATCAATAATAATATAATAATACAGTAAAGTATAGAAAAAAAATCCTTTGAAAAATAATTGCTATCCAGATACAGAATAATGTTTTAAAAAAAATCTTAAAATATCGTATATGTAAAGCAAGACCAATATCAATATTTTACTTGTCATTTACTAAATATAAATGTTTAATTAGAGGCACAAAAATAAACATGTATTATTCAAAATGATAGCGAATTTTTTTTTTGTTCCATATTGGAATACCGTACTTTTGCTTTCCTTTTGAAATGTACGTCATTTGATTCGCAATTGTTTTTATTAAACAAATATAAGAATAATGCCATCATTTTATTTTTCTGCATTCAGCATATTTGTGGTAACCTAATCGCAAGTAAAGTAGATTAAATGATAAGAGGTTTTCAGGTAGAATTTCGTTTTATGTTTATTATTCTATAATAAATGCATGTATTCAGTATTTCATTTGAATTTATTAAATTTTGTCCGCATTCTTTAAGACTATCGTGCCAAACATTAAATATGAAATTTACTATTTTCACGATCATCTTCATAAATTATTTAGTAAGTAACAAGTAAAAACCAAAAAAAAAAAAAAATTGCATTTGTTTACTAAATAAAAAAAAAGTCCCACAAAAAAATTTATTGTTTTTGATTATTTTCTAATAAATTCATATAACTCATAGAAACTACTTATATGAAAAAAATTTAGGAATAAGAAAAAAATAAAAATAAACTTTGTAAAATTTTAAAATTTACAAAAACACAAAAAAAAAAATTAAAAAAAATACTAATATATTTTAATAATTTTTAATTATTTTATGAAAGCTAATATTATCTATTATCATTATTAATAATTTATTAACATTATCCAAATCTATAATTGAAATCAATAACAAATGGTTTTCGGAAGGATAACGCATTATTAGCGTCTGTCCGATTGTATACGTGTTATTACATTTAATTAAACATTTGGGTAAAAAAATAGGGTTTTCGTTTGAAAAATTTGAAAAAAAAAAATCACAAAAATAAATACTGAAAATCATATATACTTATTATTAAATAAGATTCAAATACAAATTATTAATGAAACAACAATAATTATGAATTAAAAGTTATTATTATGATTACTATTATTACTATTATTAGATGTAGATGTGTATAAAAAGAAAAGAAAAAACAACAGTAAAAAAAAAACTAGTTAAGTGTTAATGTTTTCTTATTTATATGAAGCTTATTATTATTATTTGTATATAAATATAAGTAATCCTACCCCAACCTTTCCACTCCTTAACATACCTTTACTACTTACAATATTGATAAAATTTATTAAATTTCTTGGTCCTAGATGCGCCTCTATTTGAACATTGATATTTTCTTGTCAATATTTTTTTTTTAATTTTAATTTTAATTTTTTTTTTTTTTTTGTTTAAATTAATCAAATTATTGAATATAAATAATAAATAATAAAAGAAACTATTAAAGGCATATTATGCCAATAATGTTTATAAGGTGATAATAAGAAATATATTTAATTTAAAATAATGATGAAAATTGTTTGTTTTTTTTATGGTTTTCTTTTATTTTTTTTTTTTTTATAGCTAATTATTTGTTAATCTTTAGGAGTGTTACAGACGATGGAGAGACGCACGTAAGTTGCCTTGCTTCAGGATAATGCAATTTATTTTTTTGGGAAATTTTCACGATAATTTTCCTCAAGCATTCAATTATTGTTTTTGATAACGGAAAATTAGACAACTTTCAACTGAATTATGGGCATAAATATGCATCGTTTATAATAGGTATTAGAATTGACTACAGAAAGTTTACATTCTGTTGATGCTTACACAATTCAGACGAGCAGTCGTGTTTTGTGCAGAAGAATGTGTGTATTTAGATAAATATTTTTATTAAAGGTCAAATTGAATACATGTTCAATGTAAGTACAAAGAAAATGTCGCAGTTTAAAAATATGAAAATGAAGAAAAACTGATTTGCTCCACTTAATTAATCAATATAAAGATAAACAATAAATATTTGTCCGCACGCCTGTCAAAGATAATTGCATGCATCCAGACAATTAAACAATATTAAGCTTCAAGGAAACTAAAAGATAATAAAATGAGTTCTTTAGACTTCTCTATTCACAAAAGACACTAAATAAAATTACTCTTATCATGTAGGTAATAAAAAATCACAAATACATGGCACACTTCAGCTGAATTGCTCATTTCTTCATTCTATGCTAAAGTTCAATTAAAACTCATTTTTACAATTCCACATGCCATATTCCAACTCAGTATTCCGCGTGTCGATATCCAACTCAACTTCAATTATTTTACAATAACATCAATAATTTAAAAAATACGATTAAAAATTTTAAAATACTAAATCACTCACTATCAATGATGCCTTTCATATTCACAAACATATGAATTACTGATAAAGAATATTATTAAACAATAGATAATCTGCAACATTTTGAAATCAATTAGGAGATTTAATTTAAGAGTTTGCCTGGGAAATATTATGCATAGCTATCGCGTAGTAAATATTACCGAATGCGATAATTGATTAAATCAAAATAAGTCAAAGGAAATGATGAATTACTACAGCACTTAATGTGATAATTTCGAAAATATACCTACGAAACCCATATCAATACCTTACCATAACTTATACAAATAAATAAAATGCTGGCTATCCAAAAGCTATGCAAACGCCAATCAAAATCTTAAACTATAAACAACATTTATAAATAAAATACTGCGGACCATTCATGTATCTAAGTCAGTCTATCGTTTCTATTCGAACATAACGGTGTTTTTTTTATTCATTCACGTAGAGATCCGCACATTTTCTTAAAATACTATAGTCAATAATTAAATATGATATAACGTATTATATATTTACTAACATAGAATATAAAAAATTAAACCATCGGTTCAGTGAATATCATATAATCGCGCACACATAAAACAGTCGAAATAGTTTAAAACCGTCCCTTGTATTATTAGTTTTGGCGTATATAATTTATATTTTAACGCATCCATTCAATTATTTAATAGGCGAACGCCCTATATAATTGGTTTTTGTGTTGTATTCGCATATTGTGAATGGTTGTAAGTGAAAATCTGTTAAAACAAATTTTAAGAAGTGAGTGTTCTTTGCATTTATTGATTTCAGTCAGTCCAAGCTGTACTAAGTACACTGTTAAAATAATATAAATATTGTGAGATTTCATTGTTTGAGTAGGAGTGATATTAATAGAAGATGATATTTTGATTTTATTCTGATTAGAATTATTTATTTAAATATATAGTTAAAGTTAAATATAAACCTTGGTTAAATAATCAAAACTCATGCTTTTTAAATCAATGTTATTGATTGAATTGAAATATAATATACTTGTTTTGGATATCAATTAAAGTATGCAAATTATTCATTTTGTCTGGCAAAAAATTTAATTTTCGAATTCATTATCTTTCACCATATTAAATTTCCTACATATAAATTGTTTGATAAATTGATTTTGGATGGTGTTATGTTATAAAATAACTAACAACGTTACGTTTTATATATCAATTTAAATGTTATAATTGAACGAGTTTCTAGAGGTTTTTCGTTTAAACAGTGCCACCTTAGGTATACATATAAACATTTTTTTCTAATATACATATATTATATATACATTTTTTTCTGAACTTTTCAAGGAAACCCAGCACATCATTTATTTTTCTAAAAAACGTAATTTGTAGTACATTGCACTTATTTAAATGTGATTTCACCATTATTTAAAGATAGATTTAAAGATCTGATCAAGTATGTTTTGAAGAATATTTATTTTTATATGTATGCTGTGTGCTATTATTATAATGTGACCCATGAGACTTTTATAATGGGATTTGTTCAGTTCGGTCGTTCTGACTGACGTAAGTCCCTTATTTCACTATGACTTAACTGTATAATAGTTGCATCTCCAATATCAGCTATTCTGGCAATTAAGATGTTTTCCATTAAAATGGAGAAAAAGTCAGTAGTTTTTCCGCAAATGTTTTGATTGGCATATTTTTTTTGCACCTGCAATGTTATCTAAATTATTTGTTCTAAAATATTTCAATATTCGATATTCTCAGTCAGATACACTCAAGCATATTGTCATTTAAGGTAGGTATATAATTTTTAGAATGTGAATGATTATTAAAATTTCCTCCTAGCTCACCGTCACATTAAAACTATGGAACTCTTATTATGAACAAATATTACATATTTTTTAGAGTGTTAAATAATCAAAATAAAAAATACACATGTTATTGCGTAGAAAGTAATATTTATTCTCTTCCAGCAAATATATCTTAAAATAAGTAAATAAAAAATTAGAGACTTCATATATGATGATATTCAAAAATAATCAAATGTTAACAATCATATTTGTAATTTTTTTTTTCCTTCTGCAGATGCGTGATGACTTGTGTGAGAAAGTATAAGATATTTAATTATTTTGTGTATTTTTTTTTTTCACAAATATCTTTACGCTCTAATGACAGGCACCTTATATTAATGCCATGCCATTTAAATCAATGTTTGGCGGGGCGCTTCATTAACCGCTTGCTAATCCAAAAAATTCAGTGCACTAATGCTCTCTTTACGCCGTACATTTGTATTTAAATAATAGACGCAAAATATTTGTGTATTTGGCATGACATCACGCAAATGAGCACATTGTTCAATTAATTTTTATATTTATTCCAATGGGAAAAGAAAAGTCTGC
Source organism: Catotricha subobsoleta (assembly GCA_011634745.2). Classification (NCBI taxonomy): domain Eukaryota; kingdom Metazoa; phylum Arthropoda; class Insecta; order Diptera; family Cecidomyiidae; genus Catotricha; species Catotricha subobsoleta. The sequence goes on from JAABKK020030867.1 coordinate 68,709, forward strand.
GTGTAATCAAAAAAAAAAAAAAATGAATATTTTATTATAGAAACAATTTTTTTTTTAATGAAATATCAGGAAATATGAAAAAAAAAAAAACGTTTATTAGTATATCGTCATTTATATTGCTTGCAGTCATTGATCCAACAAAATATACAATATTTAAATGTTTATAAAGTCCTTCAAAGAATACACTTATCACTTTTGTCGTATGCAAAGGTGTTTTGCAATATTAGACAATCTCGTCTTTGTAAATTTTAATAAATTTTTAATTAATAATTGGTCATAAAGAACATGAAAAATCAAAAAAAAATATTATGTTTGTGTTGTCAGAAATAATATAAATACACTTTAGAAAAATATGTAATTCGTGTTCTTGGTTATAAATTAGTAATCAAAATTTTATCAAACATTTAGCTAAAGAGCACGAAAATGCTATATATGATGTTGTTATAGTATGATGCATTATTGTATTATTGTTGCTGCTTATATTTGGAGGCGTTGTTAAGTTTAAAGGTGCCACACTGCAAAAAAAAATTAGTGATTTCATTTTTATCCATCACCACAGTCGGTGACTTATGGTAAATTGTAATAGTCAATACCTAGTTCTTTTAAAAACAGTATCGCAAAAGCGAATTATAAACCGTTGAACAATATTTGCCATTTTTTACTTTAAATTTTTTATCCTTTCGATCATCATCTTCTGTTACACAATCGTAATCTGTATTTCCACCAAACAATATAATATTTATAATACGATTTATATTTTAAAAATAGCTTGATAACAAATTCCAAGCAATACAAAATCACAAATGTATTAAGATAACCAGGGATACAAAAAAGCCAATAAATAAATTTAAAAAAAAATTTTGGAGCATTTTTGGATCTCGTCTTAGGGGGAGCTTAGGGCTCTGCAATAAGAGCTACGTGCATATTATTGACATACTTGACATAGACACAAAAAAACGATAATGGACAATAAAATCACCCTCTGTCGATTTTGGCATAAATAGTATCTTTTTTATGTTACTTCATTTAAAAAAAAAAAAAAATTCGAAACCAATACTTTTTTTCAATGTTTTTTTTTTTTCTTCAAAAATTAAGTAAAATACTACTTATATGTAAGAGTGGACCTATAACAATTAACCATATCATATATAATCAGATTTCAATCTTATCTTCTTATTTTACTATTCTGTTTTGTTTTTTTTTTTACTTTGCTTATTTAATCTATTAAGTTAATTATTTAAAAATCAATCTGCAATTAAGTTAATGGAAAGTTTTTTTCTTTTATTATTATTTGCCAATATCGGGTGCAACTTGTTTTTTTTTTCGTTCTTTTTAGTTAGACTTTATTATGTCAATAAATAATTTACAAATTTCATTAGTATCAGTTGTTCAGGAGTTTAAAAATTGTGTTATTTGTACCTTAGCTATAATTAATTTAAACGATAAAAACAAATGTTAGCACCAAATATTTTACAATTTTAATTAAGTCAAAAAAAAAACAACAATAATGGAAAATAAAAAATATCTTAGGTCAAATTTTTATTATTTTTGTGTATAAGCGTTACTTTTGTATTGGATTTCGACATTTATCCAATTAATATTCATTTTCTTTTTTTATTTGAACCGATGTTCTAGATGACTGCTGACTCTCGATCACCCTCAAAAGATATTGAAAATCCACCATTCAAATTAGATAGCACAGAAAAAATAAATACTAATAAGATGGCTCCACGGCACTTCTTATGGTCATGTAAGTTCTTATTCACTATTTGCTATTTAGAGCCATTCCACACGTATAGTGTTACGATTTTTTGTTTTTCTTCTTCTAAATCTCATATCCAAAATATAGTTTTAATTGAAAAGTGATGTATAGCGTACTTAGTTGTTCATTATATTAAAATATACAATTGCGCTATACACTATTTTTCAATTAAAACTATATTTTGGATATAAGATTTAAAAGAAGAAAAACAAAAAGTTGTAACTTACGTGTTACACTATACGTATGGAATGGCCCTTTACTATTCAATAATGTATAAAAAATAAAATGTGGAAATATTTTATTTTTGGTACGTAATTAACAATAGGGCACTAATGAGAAACATTAATAACAGTTTGTCACCAAATATATTGTTTATTTGATTGAATGAATGGAAATTTTAATTTAAATTAGTTAAATTTTACCAAACTTACTTATTTGCATATTTCACAAATAAACAAAATTGATTTATTTAGTTGAAAAAGGAACACCACATCTCTAAGACACCAATTTTGTTTTTTTTACTACAGAAGTAATCTGTAAATTTTTTGTCACATAAATTTTATGTTTCTTTTTTTTTTTTAATTTATTTATATACACAGGCATAGAAATGAAAACCATGGATGTAATATCAATATTTTTGTCTGAATTAATTGGCACATCAATATTGCTTTTTGTTGGATGTATGGGGGGACTTACCTGGGATGAAAAACCATCAAACTTTGTGGGTGCAGTTGCATTTGGTTTAACAGTTATGTTAATTATTCAATGTTTTGCAGCTGTGTCTGGTGCTCACTTAAATCCGGCAGTAACATTAGCTTCGGTTATGTTCAATATAGTCTCAATACCAGTAAGTAATTACATGCGTATTTAATTTCATATTTTCATAATTAATTTAATGTTATTTTATTGGATTTATTTTTCTTAGATGGCTTTTGTTTACTTTATAGCTGAATTATTGGGCGCTGTAGTTGGCTATGGTCTATTAAATCTGTTAACACCAGTGAGCGTATTGAATCAAAGCGCAGGTGATAATGGTTTTTGTGTTACAGTTCCACACTCAGAATTAACACAATTCCAAGCAGTATCAATTGAATTTTTTGCAACAATGATTTTGATAATAATTTGCTGTGCATTTTGGGATCCAAGAAATGCCAAAAATACAGATTCACTTCCACTAAAATTCGGATTTGCAATTACCGCATTGTCAATAACATTTGTAAGTTTAATACAAAATTAATCATTGCCATTTGTGCAGCACATTATTTAAAATGATTTATTTTCTCAGTCACCCTACACGGGATGCAGCATGAATCCTGCTAGATCATTTGGTCCAGCACTGTGGAATGGAAACTTTATTGTGCATTGGGTAAATATAATATTCAACATTATTAGAAAATACAAATATATTATAATTCGGGAAAAAAATAATAATATGTAAACTAACACTTTGAATATTACAGATATACTGGGTTGGACCATTGTCGGCAGCCATTGTTACAACAATTACATATAAAGCAGTATTTTGGAGAGCACCGAATTCACTTAAAAATGATGAATTAACGAAACTATAACATTCATACAGCAGCGTTTAGTTTAGTTTAAATAAAATGTGATTTTTCATTTTAAATATTTCAGTAAAATGTGCTTGTGCGGGTATAACTCTTAATTTTGTTTTTTTTACTGTAGGTATATTTAAGTGCTTTACCGAAGTAAATATTGTAGATACATTTTTATGAATAAGAAACCAATTTTTATATTGAAATAAGATTATAATTAAACCAAATAATATTGCTTTTTATTTACATCATCGTTTGAAAAAAAAAATGTTTTCGCATATTTTATAAACTTATGAGAAATCGTTGAGAAGAGTAGGTCGATATTTTTGTCAGTTATATATCACACCTATGACATAAATTTAATTAAAAAAAAATAATAGTTTAAGTTGGCAAAGGAATTGTAAATAGAGTTATGCAATATGTCAAAATATAAAGCTAATTTTTAATTAAATTTCCTCGATTTAGATTTTATTTTATGTACTATGTCGTATTGTTTACAAAAAAACTGGAATATTAAAACCGTATTTTTGTAATAGGATATGCTGATGGTATGATATCATAGTTAAGAAGTATAACCGACATAAACAAATTCGATATATAGAAGGTATGTTATACTTCGATGGCTTAATGTCAATATGGCCTATTTGCATTTTCTTGGTAAGCAATTTTACGACCTATGTGCACTATATAATAAGGATCAAAATCGCTTACCAGGAAAATGCAGATAGGCCATATTGACATTAAGCCATCGACTTATAAATAAATATTTCGTAACTGATTGTCTGACTATATAATGTTTATATCATTTACCACCTGGAGTGATCTGTAACGCTAGTTTCTATGTCAAAGAAGTGGCTCATATTGTTTGCGGACTATATGGGGCATTTCTAACCATGAATGTTTCACATGGGCGAAATTTTGTATTCACCACTTCTAGTTAGGGTTGTTGATTTTGTGTGCAGCTCTTGTATTTCCTAAAGGGTTACGCAATTTTGAATCAATCATTCCGAATTTAGAAAAAAATCTTTCCAAATATGGTGATTGGTGATAAGCCAAGTGCTGTTCTTCAACGTGGTAAATATTTCAAGATTCTCTTCAACGATATGATCAGAGGAAACATGGATTTCATCATTAACCACCATTCATTGTCCGTTAAGTTAAGACTGATAAGTACTTAAATATAGAGTTGTTTAATTATTTTAGAATATTGTTGGCTATAAAAGAGACTTTCATTACAATTCTAATAATGCGAATGAATTTAAAAAAAAAAGATAGGTTCTTTGATTTTTTTTTATTTAATTCAAAACAACCCTGCTTGTAAATAAAGAAAAAATCTATATTATATAAGAAGATTATTGTGGATAAATATTTTTTTTTTTTTTTATATATTTGCAGGCTGTTTTTAGTTTAAATTTTAGTAATCGAATAGATCTTCATTTAATAATAGATGCGGTAGTCAAGTTTGTAAAGTCTACGTACCATAGTTGGTAACTTTAATAACTTACGGCGTCTTAAATTTCTACCGTGTAGTGTATAGAGGTGCATTTATTTAATACATTTCGGATAGGCCTATAGTTGTTTATTTTTATGTGTATAAATAATTTAAAAAAATTATATTACAAAAAATTTAGAGACACTCATCAACATTACAGGTAATGTAATCGCATATTATCTTTTCTACTTAATAAGTTTGTAGGAAAAAAAAAGAAGTCAAGAATAAACTTTTTATTGTAATTGTAACCAAATTATAGGATATTTAAATATTTTGTTATTTAACTATATCGTTGGCTTAACTTGAAAGTCTCATATTTAATCTTTTTTTCTCAGAGAGACACAAAACTTCATACGCTTGCTATGTTAATGAATGAAAATTTGTTTTCAAATTGTCGGAAAAATTGTGTTTAGGGAAGATCCATAAATTATGTAACGCATTTGATATGGTTCATGGTTTTGTTACGGAATGTGACATGGTATGTGTATTGTATATCGGTCACAGGCTTGCGTTACGTAACATGGATTGTTGTAAATTATTTATAACACTATTTAGTTCATATTCGAACTATCGTACATAATTGAGTAAGTAATTGCGGCTTTAACTAGCCATTGAATTAAAGTCTGATGAGTTGTATTAATTTCTTCAATGAACGTTTTTTTTTGTTTTGAGGAAACTGAGAATTCCGTTACGTTATGGGATTTGATTAGGGGGTTCAGGCATGCGTTACGGCTGCGTTACAGAATATATTATATGCCAAAAAAATGTTCATTTTTGCGTTAAATAATTTATGAATCTTCCCTTAATGAAAAAATATTGGATATTTCTATTTCTAAATCAACGTACCGTAACACCCAGCATCCTTTTCCATCATTAACTCATTTTCGAAAAAAAATGTGGGTTAACCTATTCAAATTAAACCATCGAAATTAGTTTTGGTAATTGTTTAAAAAAAAATTACAGATGAATTACGATGAAAGCAATAACTAAACATTTTATTATCTTTGTCACGTTTAATTATAAAATAATTTAATTGTATAATATTTGATTAATATTAAGGGGACGTTTTTTCAATCGTTTTTTAAACGTAGTTTAACTTTATATCATTAATTCAATCGATTTTAACCTTGATGGTGTTATCATACAAAATATTGTTTAAACAGACTTTAACTTAAACGCCCAATGTTGGCCAACTAAAGTAAAACTCAGTTTACTTTAAACCTTGATTGAAAAAATTGCCATAAGATTCACAAATTCAGCCTAGAAAAAAAGTTTAAATTCCGTTTAGTCAATTTATTTCAATTTTTATTCGTATTTTTTTTGTTTTTTTTTGTTTTTAACATTTTATCTTATTGTGAGATACAATTATTAGGAATATTTTTTAGAATAACTGCCATTATTATATTAGAAATATATTTAAATTATAGTGACATTTTTAAAGGAAAATGCGATAACATGTTTAAAAAAAAAATGCTAATGATAATATTATTAAAATTAACACTCAATTAAGCTGTCACTTATACAATATTATACATTTGCAAGGTGTTTATATCAGCCGAACTAGTATTACTTTAGGCTTTTTTTTTATCAAACAATTCGATAATATGTATTAAGTACGAGTATTTGTGCGAATATAAAGTGAGGTGATTCTACATTTAATGTTTTCGCACTAATGTTATCAAATTCAACAAACATTTATAAAAAACAAAAAAAAATGCAAACAAAAATATTAATAATTAAAATTTGTGTGCCTTGGTTTGTTTACGTAACACTTAATGGCATGCAAACATATATATTTATAGCAAACAAACAAACAAAAAAAAAAAAAAAGAAGAAATGTTAATAAGCTACTTTGTTATAGATATGAAATTATGGGTCTCATAAATTTAGGCATATTTCATTATTTATTTAAGTAGCGAAAATATTATTGCATTAGACGGGAGACGGGAGACGGGACGCACAAAATTACCGTTTAATTATTATTGATTGGCACATGAAATTATTATTTATTGTTGCACTATATAATTAAATAACAGACAGAATGGAAGCTATAAAAGAGGATATATGCTCAATTTTAAATTAAATTCAATTAACGAGATATTAGCCTTTATTCATATACATACATATATTAAAGTTTCGTCATTCGTTTATACATCTAATATGTTTGGTGGAGAAGTTTTATTGCGAATGAATTAAATAAACAAAACCCAGTCAATATTTCAAAATATTTTTGTAATAAAATATTTTCCATTGTAAATCAATTACATTTCATTTATTATTAAAAATACCAATCAACTACAATTAATTATTGTAATAAAAAAAAAAAAATTATTAAAATCAAAGCTCCAATGTGCAAATAATCAAAATATGATATTAAAAATAAACAAAATAAACAAAATAAATTTAAAATTAATATTAATGAATTGAAACAATCTAATATTTAAATTCAAAATGAAATAAGAAATACAGAAATTTAAAATGAAATATACCAAAATTATTGTTAGTTAATCAAGTGAATATTTATTCGAATAATTGAGCCAGACAATAGTATATTAAGTTTTATTGATTTTCTTTGATGAAGAAATTAATGGAAAAACTTTTTTAATTTAATTATTAATATTGTACATAAACCAACAAATACGATAACGAAAAAAAAAAAACTATTCACCAGATTTTTTTTAAGACATTTTTTTCTAACATAAAACGCACAAATTTTTTTCGATGGTTTTTTTTTTCTTATAATGATTCATTACGCGTAAAATCATTAGACTCTTTTTTTATTGTTGCAAATGTAAAAGTTTTTGTTTGATAAGTTTTTATTGAATGAAATATTAAATATTAGAATAGCGTTCAACATTTGAAATTTGATAAAAATGTTAAACATTAGTATTTTATTATAGATGGTCAGTGTGAATAAGTTACCAAAAAAAGAAAAGAAGCAATTTTACTCTTTTTCAGTATTCCTCTCGTAAAGAAAAGAGCAAATCCGAATAAAAAAACCAGAGTATTGAAAATACGATATTGTGCATCAAATGACACCATTTTTCATCATCATTCTTTAGGCTTTAAATATTGTTTTTTTATGAAATGGCTCTGTATTGAAGTAAAACATATGTATAACATTTGTAACTGTAGAATAGGATAATATGTAATATATATTTTTATCAAATTTGAAATGATAGTACCTGCCTACTTAGAGTATTTACGATTGGAATGAATAAAACTGATACGAATTTAGTATATACATAACATTGTATCCATATAAATGTAGTTATATGAAAAATAATATAAAAAAGAAATAAAATAAAATAATAATATGAGTGTAATATAAAAAATAGATACATGTCGTTTGTTCAATCGAAAAAAAAAATACATTTAAATGTGTATGCATGACGCACACGGTTACACGAGGATAACAATTATCAAAAAATGGAAAATTGTACATGCTAAAGCAAATAAATAATTTGTTTAAATTAAATTAATAAGACAATTAGTTACCGATTGACCGTCTTCGTAGAACATTCATAAACTTTTTGTGAATTCAAGTGATTTCTTCTTTCCCTTGGTTTAGTGCGTTTGTTATTCTTTCTTTTTTTTTTTGTTTGTTTTGCTTGAAGTAAGTAAGTAAATTTTATAATTATTTTCTTAAGCTATTTAGTTTATATGTATATTTGTTTGCAAATTAAATAATTCATAACAGAAAAATGTAATGATTTGAAACGTTTTATGGACAAATGTTTTATTGTTAATTATATCCTAATTTGCAAATCTGAATGTTTATTTTGTATCAAAAACAAAAATACCAAATATATTTTGTTGATTCATTAAATTGGCTAAAAATAATAACACATTTCACGTACACGCTTCGCTTTGCCTTGCATTGTCTGGTTTTGTTAACGTAAAATACATTGACAACAAAATGCGATTTATAATAATGATAAAAGAAATAGTCGGTTAAAATATAAAATGCACATTTTACATTAAAAAAAAAAAAATTAAATACTTAATCAATCATTATTATTTTAATGGTTTAAAAGAATAAATATCTTCGAAGTGAACAAATAAACAAGCTCAAATCCATTAATTAATAAGGGCATGAATTTGATAGTAAAAGCTATTTATTATTGATGATGATCCATTTGTATGATAATTGAATTAGTTATACCTTTAGGATTTGAAATGCCCTTGAATTATTATGTTATTGATTCGGTATTGTGTAGTATTATTGGTAGCAATAGACTGGACATAAGGTATTTTGACTGGTACCTTGGCTACTTTTAATTTATTTTAGTTTATACCAACTATTTTTGTTTTTTTTTTTTAAATGTACTGTTAAGTGACCATTGATAAGAAGGAATAACACAATGTTAGAAATAAACGTGCTTACGGATAACTCAAGAGATTTACGAAATTTTTCCGTTTTTTTTTATTTTTGAATAAAATACTAGATGAAGTTAAAACAAGCTACCAATGGATTGGTACACGAATTCATTTTTATAAGAAATTAAAAAAAACACAAAAATCCTGGAGGTTAAAAAAAGGCCAGTATGTACATTTTTCTTTAAAGAAAATTCTGCGTTTATTTGGTATATCGACCATCAAAATCCGTCCGGCCAATCCAGAAAAAAAAGTGCACAAACAAAAAAAGGAAAATTTGACAACCAATACTTGATTTTTTTTCAAAAAAATTTCAAATTTCTCAAAAATTAAGTAAAAATTGTGGAAAAAGTAAATTCATGTTCGAAATACTTTATTTAGTTTAACGCATTGTAAATCTTTTTTTTTTTTTTAAATTTTAATGTTGTTCATAAGTCCACTTTATGACAAAACAGTGTTTAATATTTTAAATATCACATAAAGTTTGTTTTTATTTATTATTCCGAAGTTTAAGAAATGCATAAATTTATATTTTATGCAAATATATAGAAATTTATTCAAACAAAATTATATTATCAACTCTGTTCATGTTCGCATCTCATAAATATGTTATTGATATTAAGTTATAATAATATTGATGGTGTCCAGCACAATGTACAAGTACTTAGTTGAACCGAATCGATAGCCTTTGAAATATTTATAGGTAATGCAAATGTGTAATGGCAATTAAAAAAGAGGAAAACATTAAATTATTATTTTTTTATTATTATGAAAAATTGTTTTTTCTTCCATTTTCGTTGTTTTTGATGAATGCAAACCATATTACAACTTTAAATAATAAATATTATAATTGTGATTTATGAGTATGATTTAATTACATTAAGTAAATTCTTATCAAAATGTGTGACCTTTTTTATATACTATCTGACTGCGTCTATATGTAATACAAATACAGACGCATTAACAAAAAAAAAATGAAAAGATTACTTAAGTTACTTATCTCAAATATTCAGAGTTGATGATGTATTTGATTTTTTCGAAAAAATCAAAAAAATCCAAAATCAATGATTTATTTGAATTATTTTGATTTATTTCAATTTTTTTGTAATTGAATGAAACTATATTTTCATATAAGTTCATACAGAGGTACAAATTGTGACAAATAAATATATATAACATTTAACAGGAATAGGAAACCAGACCTTGCATGACTTGCAATTTACCCTGGTACCCATTTTCCCAATAATATTTAGCTTTTGGGCCATTTTACGCTAAAAGTGACTTTTCTGTAACATAAGTTACGAACTTTTTTAAATCTCACATCCAAAATAAAGTTTGAATTGAGAATTGATGTATAGCAAAGTTGTTCATTTTAATAATATGAATAACTTTGTCTTACATCACTTTCCAATTAAAAATATATTTTTGATATGAATTTTAAAAAACATAGTAACTTACGTTACCGTTTAGTATGGAATGGCCCTTTTCAATATTAATGTATTCATATGGAATCTTTTAATCAACCAATCTACATATTTAGAATAAGTGAATCTGATTATTTTAGAAGAAAAACCCGTCTATTCCATTTGTGTTAGCAAATGATTTTGATCTTTTTCTCACAATGCCATAAGAACGCTGTGTGAGCAAACCCTTGTTTGTTACACATAGAAGAACAATATAGTATTATATGAATGTGTTTAATAGTAAAATGTAAATAAAAATAAAAAAATTTTTTTTTTTTGATTTAGTCAAAACATTCTTGCAAATATTTATAATGTGGTTATCCCACATTAGTTTATATTGTTGACTGAATTATCCACTGAATGGAATAACATCTAATCCGTTGATTCTACAGAAAAAACGTCCAGGACTGACCCTCATTTATTTTACAAGACGCAACTTTTCTCCATACATAATCATATCCCGAGATAACTAAAAAAAAATTAGCTCTTTTTTTCATTGGTAACCTCGGAGAGGGATATAATGTATGTAGAAAAGTTGCATCTCATATAATAAATGAGGGTCACTGGTCAGTCCTGGAAATTTTTTTTTCTGTAGAATAAACGGTTTAGAAGTTCATCCATTCAGTGGATAATTTAGACGATAATATAAACTCATATTGGGATAGCGGCCTAACGTGTCGTTTATAAATGCAACTGTTTCTAAAACTTTAAATTCTTTTAATATCGCAATCGAATGGTTTTTTTATTGTATTTCTCTAAAAAAAAAAAAATTGAACAACCAAACGTGAAATTTCAATGGCATAGTGATATTACTTTTTTTTTTATATAGCTGTTGATATAAATAAATTGTATATAGGTAGGTGCTATATTAAATTCACAATTTAAATTTGAAGCTCTGTTCAATAAGCGAGCATTAAATAAAAAATGAATAAATTTATATATGCAAATTTGTGGCGAAAATTTTTGTGTGGTTGGTTTTTAAATTAAAGACTGGATTTTAATGAAATTTTATTTTTGTTATTAAAACCAGACATAAAATTTATATTTGGCATTGATGACACTACAAATTAGTCATTTATTTTTCTCTCAATAAATTACCATATTTAAATGATGTATTTTATGTTTTCGCAATGCACAGAAATATGAACTATGCTTAATATAATGATTGAAAATATGAAATAAAATAACAATTCCATCAAATTATTTCTTAAATATGAATTCAATGGGATCATAATCTAATCAAAGAAATAAAACGATTGAACATTTCCTCTAATGTGAGAATTTAAAAATTACAATTATATAATATTTTAAGTGGATAATATATAATTAACAAAAAAATTGAGGAATTGTGATTTTGTTTGACTACAGTTTATAATCATATTATCTAATCTATAATTATTACATACAATATAACAATTCGAATAATAAAATATTTCGCTTTAACGTTAATTAAAGTAAGTAGTATAACAGAAGCTGCTTTAAAAATCAGTAAGTAACATCAGTGTGTTTTAACATTTGCTTAAGATAACTTTAAGCGAATTTTTCTATAAGTGATAAATTTAAGAATGTCAAGTTTAAATTCAGATTTAGCATATAATTGGTTATATTGAAGTTCTCCTTAAGTACAATTTTCATTATCCATTTTATATATTTTGGTACTTGTTGCACAAACTCCCTACGATAACCCATCCGCAGTAACTATATAAGTAACGCGACTGAGAGACTATAAGACGTTTTTTCCCTTCGAATTATTGACGTTTACCTTGGATTTTACTTGACAACTTTAAATATTAATAAAAATTATTTGCAGATATTTGCGAAGAATGTTCTATTCGCGATTTGCATGCTCATTAGGCAGCAGTTGTTTCTATATTATTTAATCAAATTAAATGACAAATAATTTACTGATATGACAGGTTTCAAGCCAATGAAAATGTCTAATTAAAATTTTCAAAAATTGCCAGTTAGCAAGTTTATCCTGAACAGACTACAGTGGCGACTCCTTTGTTGCAGATCGCGAACAAAATATCATTCTAATTTATGTAGAATGATTTTAAATTATAAATAAAATATACTTAAGAAAAGTCTTGTCAGGTCTCATGCTCAAATTAGATTGGCTGATATCAAGGAGATTGTTTTTCAACGTACAATAAATACTTTGTGCTTATAATGCGTGATAAATCCCATATGTAACATTAAATTTTGATATAATACTTGCTTGCAGTCGAAGAATGATGCAAGCACAAAAATTGTGTTTTGAAAAAATATCTAATTCTTTTAATATTTTTGTGTTTCAAAGTCTATCTGTTCCATAAAAATAAAGCGTTTGTATCTATGAATGTGAATGGGTCTTCTGAGTGCGTTCAGTAGTGACTATTTGGTTAGTTTATTTAAGCGAAATTATGTTTGTGTCTCATTCACTCATTATGGACAGTTAGTTAGATAGAAACAGGATTTCACTTAGATAACTAACGAAATGGTCACTACTGAACGCCCTATGTAAAGATCTGACCGTTTGCATGAATGGTTTTTTATTATTGATTTGCTTTTATGGAAACGATTCAATATATATGTAATATGTATATCAAAAATCCGCTTAAAACCGATTTTATTTTAATTACTGACTACACATTTATTATATGTTATGTTTTCTGATTAGAATTAAAATTTACTGAAATTACTACGAAAATTTCATTCATCATAAATAGTCACACCTGGGGCGCTTTCGCACTTTGTTTTATTACTAAGATGAAAAATATATGATCTGAACGTTACAACTATTATATTTAATAGGAACATATAAACAAGATAATTTTTATGGCATTTTAAATACGGTTATGAGTGCCATTTATGTGTTCTAATAAAAATAAATAAATAAATATATATTTTCTTATCTAAAATCTGTCACACATTTTTATAACATATTAATAAATTTTCTTAATTATTCACGCGTTATCGCATATTTTTTTAAAGATTTATACGTAATTTGCGTATTAACGTATTTACTGTTCCTCTATCTAAACAGATAACACGTGAAGTATTTTATTTCAAATATATAGTCCAACAGTTGTGTTAACATTTGCTTTATTTAAAAAAAATAAAATCAAAATGAACCATTCGTCTGCAGAATGTACTTCTTAGACCAGTATTTATTTAGACAATGCGCAACAGGTATTTCCATCCGAAGTCTAGACGCCTAATCACTGAGCCAGTTGAAATTATCATATTACGAAATTATAACAATAGAATGTATTAAAATAAGCCATAAAATGATGACCCATAATAAGCATCATTTTTAATAACATTCCCAGACATAAGTGATGCGTTCATGTACAGTACTTGCAGTGGGTGTGTGGAAAATCTTTTTCTTTTTTTTGTAGTTAAGAAAATAATAATTTATTTGTAATCCAACACAAGTTTCATGGACTTAATTCAGTATAGTTCCAAATGGTCATATTAATACACATAGAAGTTAAAAATATATGTATATAATAAATAATATAAAGGGTAGAGCATCTGTAATAGTAGTTTTTCCTTTGGAAAGGATGTTTCAAGGACATATAGTAGGGCTAAAGCCGAGTGTTGTATTTTACTTCATTTTTAAAAAAATTCGGCCGAATTTTAAAAAAAATCAAGTATTGGTTTGGTAAATTAATTTTTTTTACCCCTAGTTTATTAATTACTTATTTAATACGATATTACAATTAAATCTATTATGTCTTAATTAATTGCAGATAATTATTTTATTTAATACAATTCAATTATTATTTTTTATTATTGTCCGATGTCCGAGGCTGAGTCGTCTTACTTACACCTGCACTGTCAATATATCCAGTGCCGTCGTAAGGTTTTATGGCACTCCAGACAGATTTGATTTTTTTTCGCTTTATTCATATTTTTTTAAGATATAAAAACAAAGTCGCGCCCCTTCCCGTAACTAAACATTTAAATTTTCAGGCCCCTTACCCGCTGAAAAATTGAATTTTTGCACCCCTTACTACCCGTAACTGAACGTTTCAATCTTCGCCTTCCTTAGCAACTCAAAACTTATACATATAGCTAAGCTTTTTTTTTCGCTCTCATCATCGATTTTGGCGCCCCTTAAATTTGGCGCTTTAGGCTGTAGACTGCGTGGCACTGACAATATATCTCACTTATCAGTTTTAACTTCTCTTCTAGGGAGCAATAAATTATCAAAACATTGCAATTATATCAATAAATCGTAAATATATTACATGTGAATAATAATAATAATATTATTGCTTGACACTTGTTTGTCATCACAAGTACAAGCTGTCTTATCTGATTTATTGTGCTAGAATTGTAGATAATGAATAATAACTAAAAATACATTAATTTGGACTTGGAATTAATAAAATAAGCAATAAACAAATTTCTACTGAAAGTGATAATAAAGATTTTTTGAGGTAGCTAAATTTATTGCAACGAGAATAACTTAGTAACAGTTTATTAATAATACCGCAAAGATGCTACTGTTTTTATTGCCGTTGAATAAACATTCGCACAATTTAATTAATAAATTCAATTATGTTTTCAGGAAAGCGTATACTTATAATATATAACGATGACGACATCAAGTAACTTGGTAGACAAAGTTTCAATATTTCTAGCAGAACTTTTAGGAACGGCGTTACTACTATTTCTGGGTTGCATGGGATGTATTTCTTGGGGAAGAGAATATAATCACTTACAAACAGTATTAGCCTTTGGTTTAGTTGTTATGATAATTATTCAAATATTTGGGTGTGTATCTGGCGCCCATTTAAATCCTGCTGTGACGGTAGCCGCTGTTGTTTATAATATATTAAACATTCAGGTATGTTTGACCATTGAATGAATTTAATTAAAAGCGATTTAATTTATTAATAATATTTTAAAAAAAAAATTACAGATGGCTTGTCTCTATATTGTTGCTCAAATCCTTGGAGCATTTATGGGCTATGGTTTATTAATTGTTGTTACGCCACAAAATATATTGCGACCAGATAATTCAACTGGACCAGGCTTATGTTCAACGGTGCCACATCCAGATCTGACACCATTTCAAGCTGTTGCTATTGAGTATCTTGCAACAACGGTTCTAATATTAATTGTTTGCGGAGTTTGGGATCCCAGAAATGTTAAAAATGCAGACTCTCTACCATTGAGATTCGGTTTAGCTATAGCCGGATTAGGATGCGTTCTGGTAACGCAAAAAATTTAAATTTTATCAAAAAATAAATAATTTATTTAGTTATTTTTGTTACACAGGGACCATATACGGGAGCGAGTATGAATCCCGCCAGATCACTTGCGCCAGCACTATGGAATGAAGATTATGATTTACATTGGGTAATGATAAATATATATATAGTATATAAAAAAATATGAAGTTCCACATTGGAAATTCCAATCATTTGCTCATAATGCTTTTATAAAAACAATCGAGAAAATTAATGTTTAATTAATTTTCAGGTGTACTGGGTTGGACCAATGGCAGCCGGTTATATCACAGCTGTCGTATATAAAGCAGTTTTTCGACGTGAGGCACCATACGAAGAAACAAAACTAAAGTTAAACGAAGAATTACCATTAAAAAATCGTAATAATGTATGAAACTCATTTTAAAAACAGAGAATAAAATTAATTTAACTTTAATATTTTTCTTTACTCAAAATTAACTTAAAAGGAAATTTTAAAATCATCGCAAAAAATAACACATAAAAATGTGTTTGTAAATAAACAATCATTACCAGCATTACTGTGGAATAATAATTAACAATTCATTTCATCTTAATCGACCTGAAGATCCAAAAATTACTAAATAATTCAGAATCATATGTCTTCCTTTATGTCATTTATATAGTTTTTGTTTCCATAACTTTTTTCACTGTATTTAGAATTGTAGCTGTAGACCTATAAATAAATACATTTAATCACGTTAGATAAATTTGTGCACCAAAAAAATTAGTTAATATCAAATTATGGAATCTTAATTGACATATACTTAATACACACACAAGCAAAAATTACCAATAGAAGCATTATCTTTCTTTCCTCATTTCGAAACTTTATTTACTTATCAAATATCCTCAGTTCTTCCTTGCCAATTTTCCCTTCTAATCTCGCTTGATCCTTTCGTTTGAATGGAGCGGAATATATTAAAACAGCACTACTCTTTCATATTAATAAGAAAAAAAAGATTTATTTGTCAAACAGGAATCAGCACAGCAGCCATAAACTCCAATACAACACTCAATAAAAAAAAAATGAAAAAAAAACAATCAGATAATTGCCACTAATGTGAATATAAAAGTAATAAAAAATTGTATATTCCTAGGCGTAAAAAAATATTAATAATAATTTTTATTTAACTTTGTAAGTAGTTTTATTAACAATTTTTTTTTTTTTATAGAGTAAACATAACTACTTACGATAGTCCAATTAGTATTTTTGTATTTTCTTTTGTTTAATTTCTGAGCCTTTGAGGTTCAGGAGTAATAAAGCTTATGTTAATTCAATCATGTGCTTGAATTAATTAATTAAAAGTAAATCAGTTAAAAAAAAAAGATAATAACTTCCATTTAAACGAAAACAAAACATTAATAATATTTTATTTTAATTAATTTAGATGCACATACTCTTCTTAACGTTGAAAAATATGGATTCTCACACGATCCACATGTAATGATAATTTTTATTTTTAATGATGACGGAATTGAAATTTATAATTAATTCCATGATAACTATTATAAATTAATTTTAAGATATTTATAAAATAAAAGAAGATTTCCACCAATATTACAAAGTTTTTATTTTATTTTATTCTTGTCTTAGGCCCATACTACACGTTAGCTGTTAGCAGCTGAAAAGA
>JAABKK020030868.1:0-31888 GCA_011634745.2 Catotricha subobsoleta
AATTCATAATTTCGTGTCCTCTTTCCAAAAATCGATGTCAAGGATGGGGTTAGAAGATCGATCCACCCTATTGTATACTCTTAAAGGTTTTCTATAGTAGCGAGGCTATTAGCACTGAATACGATGCAGAAACCATGAAGATCTATTTTGAAGAGCAAGGAAACGAATTTAATCTAATATTTATATGTATAATGAGTGATTCTTAAACTAAAGTGAAATAATTTACAAAATCAAAAATTGAATTATAGAAATGATTCCATTAATATCTTAAGGAACTAAGCAATTATTTATTTGACTTTGCCAAAAATACTTATATTCTGTTTACTCACAAATTCAAAATACTAAAATATAGAAATTTCTTACATTATAATATTCAAACTTCTTCAATTGCTTGATTTACTCTGATTATTTGCTTTAATTAGAAACCTCGTTTTATAACAAAAATGAATAACGTCAAACGACTTTTTATTTATTTTTTGATTGAAACCAATATTTATTCTACAATTTTTTTTCCTATGACTTTTATCCTGTCTTTAATCTTTTTTTTGAAAATAAAAATAAAATATTAGGAATCGCCCCTTAAATCACCCTACATATAAAGTATACGTAATGCAAAGACAATACTACACACTCTCTGCTGGATAGAAAGATGAAACGATGACCACGTTTATAAAATATGGCTTAGTTTGTATCTAGTCTTGAGTCATGACAAAGAAAAAGGATTTAAATCAAATAAAGCAGCATCATTATAAATAAATAATATATATATATAAAAAAAAAATATACAGAAATCCGACTTAACAATATTTTCTTTTTGGATTGATTGTTCAATTCTTATAGGTTTTAACAAAACGATGACAAACTTTTGACATTCTTTTCATCCCTGTTAGAATAATGTTTCAAATTTTTTATACTAAGGTGCTTAGGTTTATTTTTATTTTTTCATATTTTATTAATTTTTGATGATTGGAATGAAAAATAATAACTACCAAAACCAATAACAAGATGTCAAAAAAATTTAAACTTACAATTTTTAATACGACAAAACGACATCAAACAAGACACCCATACGAGTTATTCGAATATCAAAATAATGATATATATTTGTAATAATTGTAACCGAAGGGATAAAAGGAAATGATATGTTATATGAACGGATTACATACGTGTCACTGAAACTACATGATCGTTATGATTATATATATGCTTTTAAGTACTTAAAGTAAAACCAAATAATATATTTTTTTTTAAAAAAGATAAAAGGGTTTCATGGAAATACTTTCGTATTTCCTGCCTTTAAGCCATTGTTAAAGCTATATTGGTCCTCAGGTTTGCCAATAAAAAAAAATAAAATAAAGAAGCAAAATGTCTTTGAATTTTTCTCTCGTTTTACCAAATATTTTAAAATTTCTATTATGGCGCTTTCAATTCAATGTAATATTTTATAATTCTTCTTCTTTTTTTTTAATGTATATTTAACATTATTATCATTCAGTATATTATTTCAATCGAAATGCACATGTTTAAATAATCACATAAATAATTGAATGCGATTTGGCTAAATATTAAAACAAAACAATTATGTATGTTTCATTTTGATGAGTATTGTTTTGGTTAGACAACCACAATATTATTTCAATTACCTATATAAACATTCAACACTATATATATAGTCTGTGGTATAGTCGTATTTGTGTGTCTGGTTTATTGCATCCAAAAACTGTAACAATATTAAAATTATAAGCACATATAATATTATCATAATCCCATTTCGATAATGGACAAATATTATTTCAATTGAATATAGATTTACGTGTTCTGATGATGTTCAATGTTTATTTATGCTTCACATTATACAATTTTGTGAAATAATTCGTTAATTGGCTTAAAGTATAAATATTTTTTTTTTCTTGGTTGTTTACAGGATTCGCTTATCCTATTTATGGGAAAAATGGAATTCGAAATTTATAAGTTGTAAAACCATTAGCATCGTGTTTTGCAGGTAATTCCTAAGAATAACATTTCTAGTATCTGATGTAAATGATTTTGTATTCTTTTCAATTTAAATCTTTGAAATGTTGCGTATTTTCTTGGCGTAAAATAAACTAATAATACTCGATATTAAGAAATTAAAGATTAATTTTTCGGTTTTGTTTTTTTGTTTTTTTTATTTATAAGCTTCGATGTCGATATTATATAAAATCTTAAATTAGGTAAGTTGAAATTTTGTTTAATTTATAACTATATAGTTACAAAAACCATCTACTAATAAATTGTTTCTGTTTTCAGGTAATACTCTACCAATCTATGAATTAAGTGCTTTTATAGCTTTCATACTTTATGTCTAACATAACATTTGCATTAATTTAAATAAATCAGTGGCTGATGAATTTTCTATTTATAATGTGAATTAGGAAGTGGTAGAAGCTATCCATTCCACTTAATGACAGAAAGGTAATCTATCATTTTCAAGAAAACAGCAATTTATCTGCTTTCTTTCATAAATATTTGCTATGTACTTTGATTGCGACGTCAAGCATAATTATGATCAGCATCAAAGCCAAGCTTACGATTAAAGCATAAATAATAAATATATACAACAACAATATCTCAGTTAATGGATGGGATTGCATTTTAATTAAAGTGTCAGTAAGAAAAGTATTTGTTAAATATGATTTTTCTTTCTAACATCCCCAAATATTTTCATTATGTTATCTAAATTATGCTTTTTAAATCGACGTTTTTTTTATCTAACTTGCAAAACATATTCAAGTAAAAAATATATAAAATCATAAAATATTTTTGAGCATAACTTTTAAATTAAGAAATTTATCAAAAAATTATATTGTTAATTAGTCTATGAAAAGAAAATAAATAATTTTATTGTATATTCTGGATTTACTTACCTTAAGAATAGAATGAAATTTATGCAAGTCATAAAAAATAAGTACTTTTCACTTTGCTATAGATATTATTATTGTATTTGTTAATTAATTTTGCAGCCAGCATAGAATTTACTAATTTTCTGTGGAAATAAACCACCCCTTTTTTTTGTTTATGAGAGTAAAACTTTTATAAACTTAAGATTTCCATGTTAAATGGTTTTTATTTGAAAAATATACTTCCTGTTCCGAAGTAATGCTATGAACACCAGCTATATATACTTAATTTATTTTGGTTGAGGATGACTCTGGATAGATTAAAGTCAATTTGTTTCTATTATATTTGTTTTATAAGAGTTTAGCCTCTGTTTATGTTTAGTTGATTAATGATAAAATTTATGAAATATTTTCTTTTTGCATTAATGATTGTATTGTTATTATGAAAATTGTAATTATGATGTAAATAGAACTATAGAAATTTATTCAATGAGTAAATCAAAGTGCAGAAGGGAGACAAACCAAAGTCATCTATGTCAAATAATCACTGTAATTAAAAACAATAAATAATTAATCCCCCTGAATATTTTTATGAGAAACCCTTACGACATAATGGAAAAGATCAATTAATCCAGATTCAAAAAGCATTCCAAAGACGTATCTATGGTGATTCTACATTTTATTAAACATTATATGTTTGAACAATGTAGAGATAGTGGATGTGAGTGGTGGGCTGGGTACATATTTATATATACTACTTATTTTACTTTTGTATCAGTTAAAACTCTCCAAAACATTTTTCTTTACATATAATAGATACGATTTGAACCACTTTTATACCATTACGATTGTAGCATTTTATCAAGTATATAATAATAGGCATCGCATCGTATTATATATAAAAAAAAAAAAGCGAATCGGGAAATATAACTGAAATCTCCTGTTTAATAAAATAGAAACTATAGAACTATAAAGAAATGCAGAAGTAGTTGCTGAAATTAAGAGAGATATATTAAAGTAGTAGGTTCAGTGGAGGTTTTTCCGTAGCTCACGGTTAAATAATTTAAAAAATTATAAAACAAAAGTAACTATTTAATGCGAATACTTGCAAAGGAAACACATATTGTCGGCCTAACTTCAAAATGAGTTAGGCGTATTCTCGTTTTGTACGCAAAAACGTTCTAAATGGTCTTTTTGAAGCTATGGCGACGATATCTTGGTATTCTAATTATGATCACACATTTCAGATTGATTTGTTACTGTTTGTTTATTGATTTACCGAGGAAGACGCCTTCCACCGGTTCAACGATGAATATTAATAATATTAATTAATATTAATTAAATACTAATACCATAAAATGGTTTCAATAAATAGGCCCCGTAAATGTATTACGAGAGAATATACAGAGCGAAATTTATTCAATCAAGAACTTAAGAACATTGCATTACAGCATTCATAGAATAATTACCATAAAAATAGTTTCAGCAAGCAATTCGCTTTTTATTATAAGAATTTGCATTTTTTTTAAATAATTGGTATTTTGTTGTTGCTCTTTAATATCGCTCCAAAAAAAAAAATCTCTTTGAACAAGCGAGTAAAACAATATTTTATTGAAGTCATTTTACCGAAAAAAAAAAATCAATTTATTTTTCAATCAGTATCTAAAAATAATCAAAATTCATTAAATCGTAACTGTCAATAAAATTTTCTACCTCCATTAAATTCATTAGGCAATTTATTGTCAAAGGTAAGAATAGTTAAAATAAGCATTGCACATCAGCCATTTATAAAGAAAATATAATAATAATAATTTTTTTATCAATTGCAATTAAACTTTATTTATTATTTTCGTTTTTATTTTACTTTAAAAACCTATTTCAGTTTTTATCATTTATGTACCGTCGCGAGTTGCGTAAGTGAACGCCTTTTAAAAAAATAAAAATAATATAAATTGTGTAATTTAGTTTATTTTATGCGTTCCATTTTTATATAAAATATTTTTCTTTTTTATTTTTATGTCTTTATCAGCCATCAGTATTATTTTAAATTGTCGTACAGTCGTCCACATTGTTCGCATATTTTTTTTTTAAAATAATATTTGGGGTTCATATTCATATATATATTTAATCTTAAGTGCAATTTGTTTGTTATTACAATTTATGTTTTTAAAGCTATTAATTCACTTTTACGATTTAAATTTTTATTTTTCTAGGCATTTATAAGAAATATTTATCTCGTTCAATCCAATCAAAGTTCTCAATTTTAGTGATGATTTATTTATTTGAATGGGATTTTGTACAATAAACTTAACAAAGAGATCGCTATAACTTTTTTGTTCGCCTTATGCAGTATTCTTTTATATTATAATTTTTACTTAGAATTGATGTAAGATGAGTTCAAAAAATTATATTAAATAATCAACGCTACAATTTATAGAATTTCGAAATCCAAAGCAGATTAGAAAAAATCTTTGTTGTTCAATTCCACGTAAAATTTCTGTCTATTTCTGTAAATGTTCTTGAACATTTAGCATTTTTGAATGTTTCGCTTATATTTTGAATACATTTGAATGGCCGAAAGGATAAAACCGGTATGATAATTTTTTTGTTGAACAATATTTTCTGTGGTGTAAAAGTGTTATTTGGAGATAATTTTTTTTTTAATGCATTACCTCTAAAAAAACGGACCAACCAATCAATTCAAAAGTTTGTTCAATAGACTTAAGCTCAATATAACTAATTATTATTATTTACCTTTATTTCTTCTTTTTATAATTATTTTAATTATTATTTTTCTTTTAATCAGGAAACATTCTATTGCCATTGAAAAGATCAGACCATGATGTAATGTTGTGACATTTTTTCTAAATAAAAAAGAAAATAGGTACGTTTTTGAATATTTAAGAGAAATTGAAAACCATATAAAATATCTAACAATAAACAATGTGATGAGACTTCTTTTTTCTGCATAAAGAAAAAAAAATTAAATAAACGTTAGTTTTCAGTTTTTTTTAGTGTTCGTTCCCCTTTTATTTATGTAACAGCGAGTAGTTTATCTAAGCTAAATTGCCTCTTTAAAAAAAAATATTTGTGAAAAAAAAACGTATTCTTTAGAAAGTTTATTTCTTTTTTTTTTCTTTCTTCTTTTATTTTGATTTTTTTATTATCTTTTTGACTAATTTAATTCTAAATTTATTACCAATAAAATAAAATAAACATAAACGTCTTCGAGTAAATCTATGAGCAAACAAAATGGTAGAAGTTATTAATATTCTTAACGCAGAATTAGTGAATTTTCATATATATAATATATATGTATATATATATTTTATTGATGTTAGGTACATTCACCCCTAATTCACAGCATAATAATATTATTGATTAATTGAATGTGCACTGTGTGTCGTCAATATAATACATACTTAGCTATTGTACAATAGTAAAAACTTCTCTCCATTAACTAAATTACACCACATCATTTTTCAAAATAAATATTACCAAAATAGAAAAAAAAAATGGAACTGCATGCGAGATGAACCCTTATTATCTTCTGTTTATTATATTCGGAAAAAAAATTAATCATTTATTAAAAGTTTGACTTTAAAATAAAAAAAAAAGTCTTAAAAAAAAAATAAAATAAATTGCTTATAGAAACCAACTGCAACGAGGGTAGCTACTCTGTTGTACACAAAACGACCAATACGATAAAAACATGAACGATTTGGGATCAATTCATGTTGACATGAGATTTATTTTGGTTAAATTGTTGGATTATGGGATTTTTTCGCAGGTTTAAGTTTAATCGGTTTGGTGTGACACAACCATTTTTCTAGATTTGTACAAATTCAATATTATAGAATTTTTTTGGTTTAATTTGTTTTCACACAATATTTTTATTTATTCTTTATTTAGACAATTTTAAAATTCGAACTGGTAGAGTTTTTCATTTCACAATAAATGCGAATGCATTTATCAACTGACTCAACAGAATTATTGATGTAAAAATATAGTCGATTTATATGCGCATATTTGTATTGGCCTGCATTTGGATGCGAAATGTGTGGACAATTTGTCTTATATTTATATTAATTATACTTTTTTTTAAATTTAAATGCACTTTATTTAAATGCACTTCATTTAAATTTAAAATATGTAAAAAGGTACATCACCACATTCTTGAATATGCGCACACGCTATTATAGAATAAATATGCACAGTGCAAATGCTTAAACTTATCTATATTTTTAATTTAATCGTCATGCTTAATGACCGCAACACAATTTAACCACATCATGTAAAATTTTATGTGAACGTTACTCAATAGCAGATCTCTATATATTTAAAATAAATGTCTAGGTCTACTTATCGCTAAGCAGACAGAATGGAAATCATTCACTCACATATTTATATATCCGTTACAATTCCATTGAAATTTGGCTGTTAAAAGAACCAGATTATAGAAGATGTATGAAATCAATTTTATTACCAAACAGCAGGTCATCGATTTACATGAAAAGAAATGCGAATTTAAAACTAGTTACACTATAAGCATTGGTTTATGGTTTTTTTTTTTTTTTTGTAACACGAATCTGAATGTATTACAATAAATCAAAGTTTGCTTGTTTTACGTTTTGTATTAAAACATGAGTCAGACTCCCAGACAGACTGTTCTAAAAAAAAAATATCGAATACACGCAAAGTAAATCTTTATTTTTCTAGTTAACTTTTACTAGATTTGGGTCATTTTGAAAAAAATCGTTGAATTATAAACTTATGAATTTCATTTTCTTGTCGGTTAAAATAAAATTCTTGTTGATTCTTGTTTATGAACTAAACCGTACACATATTCTCCACCAACAACAAACATAATATTATAAAATATTTCTGTTATGTTTAAAATGGAATATTTTTTTTTATTATGAATCATGTTTTCAAACTATAATTATTATAAATATAATTACATTTTATTCTTATTATTTATATAACTTTTTGCATTATGCATAAAATAGCGCACTTTAAATAGTTTTTTTTCCTTTTTTTTTTTTTTGTTTATTTGCACATTATGGTTCTTGGTTCAACTATTAAATAATAACATTGCTAATTTACCAAGAAATATATAATAAATAAGGAATAAAAATGGCATGTCAGAGAAAATAATGGTTGGTATTATTATTGTGTTTAGTTATAATTTAGATTACTGGTAAATGCACAGTCAGGGTCACTACACTTTAAAACATTACCTGAATATCTTAAGTCATATACCAGTCTAAACATAATAATTTTAAACGAATAGGTTTAGGTATAAATAATAAATTGTTTTTAATATAATTAAAGCAATTTTAATTATTTTTATAGAAATTGTTTTGAATAATTAATTAATATAACCGTCATGTAATTGCATATTGCATTCTTTTGTATGAAAGATAGATGGATGGAATAAAACGGTCATTTTTTTTATTTTTCACTTCTGTTGATTATTTAATATGTGCTTGATTTTAAAATTAGATTATTTTTTCTTTGAAACGAAAATTCTCTAAATGTCGAAAATGAATTAATAAATAAAGAACTTACACGACTGATTAGACATTTTTGCAAATGAATTATGAAAAAGGTGAAACGAACTTTAGCCATATAACAATGAAAAGAGAGATAAACAGAAACTATACCATCACTGGTACTAACTACCGCAAATAATTTATAATAAATCATATTCTTGATAAAAGTTTCGCAAACAAATAATTTGTTACAAACGAAGACGTATTTAAAGGTTTGGTTTTACGGAATAAAATGCAAAGTAGTTTAATATTTTTTTTTTTGGAATAGAAAAAAATTAATTACTTCATTTCGAGCTGTCACAATTTGGTATTTTCTAAATTGCCGGGGTAGAGCAAGGACTAGACAGACATGGAAAAATATTAGAAAACTTTTTAAAAAACACGCCCTAAATTGAAAACTTTATCGCTTGGCATTTTCTATAATTTATTAATGCTATATCCTGCTGGGAAAAATGCTTGATGTGTCTTTAAATTTACTTTCTTTCTTTCTTTCGTTTTTCTTTTTTTTTGTAGTTTCGTTTGTATATTTTTTACCACCTCAAACAAAAACTATTTTCTAAAAAAATATACTTAATACTCTGTAATGGATATTTTTATTTTTTTATTGCCAGACAAATATAGACATTTTGCTAAAATAAGTATAAAAAGAAACAAAACAACAAAAAAAAACGAATGTTGTCACGAAATCAATACAATGAACTCGACATTGTTAACTTTTAATAAATCAATGTCATTGCCATTATCATAATAATTATTATTATAATGTCGTGCATTAAATATTTACTCATAAAATTTCTCTAGAAAACAATAATTTCATTCATTTCTAATCGTAATAGCGATAATTCTGTGCTTATTATAAATTTATTATACATATAGAAATGTAATATGGACATAAAAATATACATTGATATTGCTCGTCTATGACCTAGGCCAAGGCAATTCTTTATGACTGTGGTTTATTTTATCATCGTCGCGGTTGCAAATTAAAAAAAAAAATATATATATATATTTTTATTATTATAAGTGTAAGAGAATGTTATATTGTATGGGTTGGTTATATGTGATGCCCGTTTTGTAGATGAGAGGGTATTTGCTGTAAATAATAATAATAAAAAAAATTAGTAGAAAATGAAAAAAATTGGCGCAATAATAAAACAACGAGTCACGATTAGGTTCAAATGTAATAGCATAACGTGTAAGTAACATATCATTATCAAAATATTTATACGTGATTATATACCTTCTTAATTCATTCTACTCTGTATAGTGTTAAAGAATAATTGTGCTGCATTTTTTTTATTAGCATTCATTTATGTGCTATCATTTATTTTGTTTTGATGGAATATTGTTTTGTTACTTATCAAAATATTTTCGATAGTCTTCGAATATGTCTGTTATTTAAATTACCCCTTTTTTTTTTATAAATAGAATAGTGTATACACTAATAGGTCTACATAAAATGTTTCATATAATAATATATGATTCGTTCATAATATGTTTTATGAAGCTTAGATTTGTTAGTAAGTACATATGTATAATATGTATATGGATTGCTCAATCAACGCAACAGCTGTATCTTTTGAACTAAATGCAAAACATCTACAATATAATATAATTAAAAACCTAAACAACTCTTGAAAAAAATAAATAATTAATTAAATTTATTTTGACAAAATAAATTCAGATTAATGTGGAAAATGATTTTTGTCCGTGTGTATCCAAAATTCTAAATTTTCTTCATGACATTTTGGAATTGTATTCAAATCAAAATTAGGAATTTAAGTACTATTTTCAAAGCAAAAAAAAAATGTTTTTGATTATAAACTGAATTTACATAATAGGCAATTTATTTTTCTATTTATCTTCTATATAATTAAAAGAAGATTGGTAATTTAATTTAACGAAGTCATTATCCATATCATGGCAACAATTAATATAATTGCGCTGAAAATATGAAAATATAAGTAAATTCTTTAAATATTAATTTTAATAAATTCTTCATAAAATCCTGATAAAACGTATATTAATCAAAACAATAAAAAACCCTCTTTTAAATTCATAATCATTCAATTCAATAATTTCACAATTATATTCGATTGAGTGCAACAAATTAAACATTTTTCTAAATCTATTAACTGAATCCTATACAAACTTTTCAATATTATATTTGTTTGTATTATTGTCGTGGCGTGTTACGAAAAAAGAAAGGGGTGAAACAACGAATGAGCATTGCTGTAAAAAACCATAATTTTTAAATTTATGTTTAAATTTTTCCAAATGTCATCAATAAAATCAATCACATAGAAATGATATATCGAAAATGGATGAAATTAGATTTTTAAAGCGATGATTATTTCTCGTATCACGTAACATTGAAAATGGAAAAGGGTTTTTAAAAAAAAACACATGTCTATATTGTAACTGATTGTCTGCACCATAATATTGAATTGCTGTTAATGGTTACAAATTATTGTTGATTTGATTGTGAAGAGATTTTTTTTTCGTTTTTAATTTATAATAATATTTATTAATTATTGTTTTCCCTTTAATTTTCTTTTTATTCACTTTTCTGTTTGATTATTTTGTTACTCTTGCTTATTATTTATCATTGTCTGATTTTCTATATTCACTTGTATATATAATTGAATGCGTGAGTTTTAGGGACATGGCACACGGAATGCATTATTATAGTAATAATCACTAAAAGGGTATTACGATAAGCACATTATTTATAAACTATGAATGTTTCATGATGAACAAAGACAAACAATAGATGGATATGAGAACAAAATAATCCAGATTAATGTATATTACAAAGTTAATTAAGCCCAAAATGTATCTAACGTACATATTATTTGAATTGTGAATATTCTTGTTCTAGGCTTCCAGCAATATATGCAAAATGAGTATATTAAAATTTGGTTGATATAAAACTGGTCATATACCATATATGGTGGGTTTTCTGTAATGTCTGATGTTTATACGTGTTAAAAAGGTAAAGGCGATTGGGTATTATGGATATATGCAAATGACATCATCAGTTATCACCCCGACATTATCTTTATTCATTTTGTCAATGTCCACCAATTCTGTTCTGGGCGATGCGGTGTTATATTGTTATATATTCAAAGTCACACTTTATAATTGTAATATTTCGAAACAGACAATGTGAATTGTAAACATTAAAACAGTATTTACATCATTGGCTATGGTCGGATAGGTGCATAGCAAGCAAACAATACATGGTGTGTGATATGATATTTTGCCATAGCTAACATTTATTTGCTTTCATGAATTCACGTCAATGAACAAAGATTTATGATCGTCTTTATAATGACCAGTAATTAATAAAACTATTCTTCCTTAGTCACATTTTCATTAAACATTTGCTCAAGCAGATACAATAAAATTGTATAAATATGCTTGCTTAGGATTTTGTATTTTATGTTAAATACGCTGGGTGGATATTCTATCCACATGGATGGGATGATTGTTTTATGCGGCTTTGGTTGCTGCTTGAGCAGATAGATAACGCAATATATTCCAATCGTATGTGCCAGTCGTGATAATCTTTTGTACGAACATGACTAATCCCTGGATAAATGGCTTTTCCATGAATATATATTTCCATTTGAAATTCCAAGCACATGAATCTCGAAGCTGAATATAAAGTGAAACAAGATAAAGAGAATGAGGAATAAATAAAAAAAAAAAAAAAACGTTGAAAATATACTTTAAGCTGTAAGCATTGATTGTAGAAAATGATTGACTATTATAAATATTAAATGTTTGTTTTGTTGTAATGGTGTAAATATTTGTAACGTGGACATAAAAGGAAAGATTTTAATCAATCTGGCAAAAAAAAACAAAATATTAAACAATTTCTTGATTATTTAATAATTTGTTCTATAACAAGAATAAAAATATATTTTATAACGAACTTAATTTAGATTATTTTTAAATTTCGTACCTTATATGAAATATTATCAATAAATATAATTTATTATTAAAAATATAGTTTACCAATCATTATAATCCAATTACATTGTTTCCATCAATATACAAACCAAAGAACACTTTAGCAACTATGTTTGTTATTGTATCAAATGACTGACCCCAAGACAACACAATATTAACTTAACACAATTATTACAAAACATACCCAAAAACCATAAACCATGAAACCAAAAGTACGTATTTATATTAAAAAAAAAAAAAAAAAAACAGAAAAACTAAGTAAAGAAAAGGAAACGCTGGACACATCCTATTTATCTCAATTAATGTAGTCACGTGTAGGTTAAGTGCACGTGTCGTATTAATGACCTTGCAAAATTTTGTTATAAAACTGAAAACGCCGCTAATACTTTTAATATTATTGATGATAATAGACACACACCAAATTTATATTATCGATTCTGAACCATGACAAAATGTGCTGGCAAACAAACGTTTATTTATGTGTATTCTGTGAAAAATTGTTTTCTATTGTTTGGTGTATAGTAGTTGCCCTATTTAATCATCATCATTATCGAATTATTGATAGAATTCTATTTGTTTAGATATGCATTTTTGTTAGCCGGTTTATTTGAATATTGAAGCATCATTTAAATGAAGTGCAACGAATTTTCAGATACATATTTCGATAATGAATATTTTTGTATCATTTTGTTATAAAAATGTTATGCAATTCAATTTGCATAATAGAATACTACTGGCACACTTATATATTGTCAAAGACCGGTAAAACCTATCAAAACGAACATCCCGCTGTTTATGATCAATATCACTAATCAATTCATTTTGAGCTCTTCTTATAAATAGAAGTCCATATTTTCCCAAAAATAATCTCATTATCTTCATTTCGAGCTCTTGTCATGCAAATAACTAAATTTGATAAATTAATGAATATAAATCGGTTAATGCAAATTTTTCCTATAAAATTCAATAGATTTTTTATGTGGCCAAGCGATAATGATGTTATTAAATCTATTCAATAAATATTCCAGTTAAATAGATTTGAAACGCATTTTATGTCCTATAATAAATCGATGAGAAAATTTCTAAAAGTAATGTTTAGTTTGTGTTTAATATCATTTCTATAACCGAAAATCTATTATTAGATTTATTCAATGATACATCTATTTCGTATAGATAACCTAACTATAAATTAGGGTTTTGTAATTAAAATGTCTGATCTGCAATACTTAGACTTTTAGTTATACAGGTTATACGAATTTTTGGTCATTCAACGGATATAAGTAAACATTTAAATGCTTGCTACAGTTAAATATCGCAATACTCTTAATTGTATAGAATTTCTTGTATGGCGTTTACTCATTGCCAGGATAGAAATTGACCATGGATGTGATATGTCAATAGCAATTAGCTATGGTCACCCCACAAATAACAATATATTCAATTTCTGTTTTTGACCGTAGCTGTGACAATGTTTAATCAAACAATTCTGTATCTACTTCTGTGATTCTTCTTCTCATAAATAAACTGATATTCATACTTGTGGAAACCTCAAATACAAGTAATTACAACGTTATTTGAGGGAAATGCCAATATTATCTTTAGTTAAAATTATATAAATATATGTGCATCAATGTGAAACCAAACAGACATATATTGTTGTAGCTGTTATAATAATAGTATTCAATATATATTGTCAATAATACCATTTCCGGTTCGTTCACACACACAATGCTTAATCAATAATTTATAATTTACAGGAAAGTGCAGAAATAGTTATTAATTTTATACACACACATGTAGAAAATTTATATTAAAAGTATGGAGTTGACCAACTGAGAGGGTTGAATAGTTTGTATGAGATTTAATTCCGATTTAATCGAAAATGTATGAAGTGTGGATGGTGTAATCGTTGATGTAATAGCATTTGTTGTAAGATGGTATGGAAATGAAAGATGAATTTATTATAATGTATATTATAATTGAAAGAAATTGAACTATTATAATCTCTGATAGAGTATTTGAGAAATATTAGATTTTCCAGCTAAAATGTGGTAGAATATTCTTTTAGATCGTAGGTCCCTCATTGACTACTACAAAGTCATTGTGTCTGAATCAATTGATACATATAGTAAGATTTTCATACTTGTTCTAAATAGATTGAAAAAGAAAACTCGACAAAAAAAGCTATACTTAAATGTTTTCATAAAAGACCTCATTTAAATTCTAGTTGTAAGTTGAACAAGAATAAATCTAGAGAAATCTAGAGCGAAGAGCACAAATAATCTTTAAAATGTGCTTCCTATTAGATCAAATTTCAATCACTTTTTGAACGAAACCATAAAGCGACTCATATACCAAAGCTAATTTGAAATTTTTGTTTGCTCTCAAATAAGTAATATTTTTGTAATGATGACTAAACATATCTTCTTCTAAAAGAAATCATATATAAAGTCGTTAAAAGAATAAATTATGATGTTCGAAATAGCAATAATTAAAAATTTATTATAATTACAAACTCACATTTTCAAAATATATTTTTATTATTTTTGGTTAACACTAAAAGAAACATTAATCATAATATAGTATAAATAAAATACTACCGCGGTTCTTGTTTCAGGATCAATAGATTCAAACCATAATATGCACAAATAAAATGATAAAATATCTTATTTAAATTTTATCTGTAGCTGGCATATTCAATCAGCTTAGAGATTTTCTTAACAAAACTTTATGGACTTCTTCTGCTCATAAAGAAATCCCCACATTGATATAATCCATTTTTATTCATACTTTATGTATTTCTTGAAATTGCTGAAAGCGAACCGTTATTGTCATATGAAATCACTACATAAAATGTAATTTTAATGTATTTTATATTAACGACGGGTTCCAACATTGTTGCATATAACACTATTATTCCGTATAGAAAAAAATAAATATATATAAATAAGCAGCTATTGTGTTAAGTCGATTTTCAGTGTCAGTCAGGATCGAACTATAGAGAATTATTATTTTATATTCAGTAATATTTGCTTGTTTGTTTTATCGAATAATATATTTCTGACTGGTGTATATATTTTGTTCATAAATTGTATATCACTATCCATAACGACTAAAAGACGAAATATAGATAAATATATTGTAGATTTTAGGTAAGTACTTAAAAACTTACTCGTACAATGTATTTGTAATGTGCGCTATGGCAACAAAAAAAAAATATAAATAATAATGTCGTGATTTAACTTACAGCCAACACACAAACAAATGATTTATGTTCAAATGTGTAATAAAAATTAAATTAAATTAAATTAATGTTTTTAAAGACGTACCTCGATACTCCGTTATGATTCAAAAGGTGTTAAATAGTTTTCAATTATATTCCTTTATTTTTATTTCACATTCTGGAGATGCTGCAAAGAATAATAATATAAATAATCTTGTATATTAATTTTCTGTGAAAGATTTCTTTTTTTATTTCTGAATTATTATCGATGATAATAAAAATGATGCGGGGATTGTGACCTGAATTTAATTTATTTATATTATCGACAATGAATTATTTTTTAAGTAGTTTCTCGCTATGTTCTGAAAACAACCCTTCTCCGAATAAATAAACCAACATTATTAAATATAACTGACATAAGTGCCTATACTTAAAGATCATGCTCATGTTATGCTTTTTTATTATTATTATTATTATTATTATTTGTGGGTTTCTGGCACTAACATTACATTTTAAGAATTTACAGCTTGTTGAAAAATATTTCTCAAGATGAATATAATCTTTATATACAATACGAAAAAATATTATTAAATGAAGAGTGAAGTACATCAGTTGTGCTTGCTTATACATTATACAACATTGTTATAGTGACCAGCATACTTATAATTTTATTTGCTTTATAAAAAAAAAAAATTGGAAAATCTTAACAAAAAAAAATATACAAAAGTAAAGAAAAAACAGGCAAAATAATATATGAAATCCTGCAGTATTTTTTAGTCTGTTCTTAACTGACATGACAGTTTAAGCACTTGAGCACGTTTCCGCGCTTGTTTTTATAAAAAAAAAAAACAAAATAAATTTAAAACACAACCGAAAATAAAGTAGATAAAATATATAAACAATAATTGACGTTGTACTTGAACGTCTGATATTTAAGTAAGTTACCATTATATTATTTTTCTTTGGATGGATGGAAATAATTCACAGTATTTACAAGATATGGTTTAATGCTTAGAAAAATAGGAAACTTGGGAAAAACAAAAGAGTTTTTATCACAAAAGAAATTTGAAAATGTAATATTCTAAATAAAAAAAAGGAACAGTTTTCTCTACTATCAGAGCTTATGGATATGAAAAACTTTTTTTTTGGTTTTAAACACTCTGAGCTCTAGAATTTGAAGTTTGAGTAGAAATATACGTATTCGCTAAATTTGAACAAAACGTTAGAAATAAAATTCGTCCCCCAGAAAAAATTGCTTTAAAATGTCGATGTCGTTATAGTTTAAGAAAGAAAATCGAGAAAGAAAAAACTTTTATATGAAAATGTATTTTCAGAGACCTAATTTCAGAATTTTGGAAAGATAGAGAGCTCGATGGAACTACTTACTGCAATATTTTTTTTTTGTGACAGTTGTCCAAGAAATGTTTGATTCAGTTAAAATCGCAATAATTTAATGCCTCCTTTTCTCGAAAAAAAAAACAACAACAATAATACCAACAAAGCAAAGAACCAGAATGCAACATTGTAAGATAATTGGTTATTCAAAATATTTTATTGGTCAACTATTACAATATAATTCAATTCAAATGATCAAACATTAACAGTAATAAACTGGAACAAAAGCACAGGACACCGTTTTGTAATAAATAAATATCACAAAAGAATATCTGAATAGAAATTTATAAATGAAGCATAATTTTATTTTACATGATAATAATCATTCCATTCCATTCCATTCCATACAATTCAAGTGACGCAGTTTTGTAATATCTAATTTTTGTTTAAAATGCATTCGCTAAAACAGTTTAATAACCATATTTCAAACAAAAGAAACTAAAAGTAAATAAAAATGAAAAAAGAAAATAGTAAATTGAAAGCAACAATGTTGTACATACCATTCGATGCATAACATTTAAATTATTTATTTATTGTAAAGAAAATATTAAATTTACTTATGGAGATATAATAAAATAAGTCACGGTTTTTCTCATAGCAATAAAACGATGCGTTGTTTAAGTATTGTTAAAGTGTAACTTAGCATTGACCACGACGGACCAATTTAAAAATATTATCAAAAACCATCCCTTTTTCATAACAATCATCAGTTTCGCACATAAATATTACGATTACATACCTCAACAAACAATGTTGCGTTTTTGGTAAGGGGACACCCTTTTATCTTATATCATATTTTTCACAATGGTATTTTAACATTATTTTGTGAATTTTATTACTTAAATTATTGACGATTTGCAAACAAATTGCCTTTTTTAAATCATATTAAACTAGTTTTATTTCAATGATCGAACGAAACTATTCTATATGGGGAAGGGGATTTAGTATATTGTTTAAAATTGATTGTGTTGTCCAGGCAGGTCATGGTAGTTAAACTTCGTTGATATATGGAATCATCAAAAAGATTCTTTGGTCATCAAAATATAATATTCAAAAAAAGAAATAAGTAATTTAAGTATACATTGTAGGCTTTTTGTATGATATTTATCGTTATACATTACTTAGTTGCATATTTTTGTGAAAATACGCACCGCGGGATTTAATTTTCAAATATTTACACAAAAATAAATTAAGGTGTAAATCTTTAGTGAGCAGTTTTATATTTTTATATTTTTGTTAGTTACGATTTGTGGTGGTGCTGGCAAGAAGTAACTATATACAAAATATAATTGAATGATATTGTTGTTGAACAGGTCAACTTTTATCATAAATTATAGATTTTATGATGAATTCTTGTGTGCTTGGGTAATGCGTATTATAATAATACACATAATAGAGATAAAATCTATTATAAGACATAAGTCTTATGTGAGAAAGACAAGATTGCGTATGAAGTCTTGTTTTAACGGTTTCCGTTAAATACATTGTGCGGTGTTGAACTTTATTGATGTTCTTGATCATTTTAAAATCAGTTTAAGAAGGAAATATTTTCGATTTTCTTTTTTAGCTTTTTCATTTTTTTTTTTTTAAAAGTGGTTTCTAAAATCTAAACATTAATTTTAGGAAAAAATATTTAACTAATGATAATTTTCTAGTAAATGCATTACAATCTAAAAAAAATAGTCCAATTTTTACAGTTCTGTTTCGAATTATGCAAGTAATTGTTATCCAGATTCTACTCAAATTAACGGCTGAAACTAAATAACGAAAATCATCATATTGTATATAAAAAGTATTTTTTCCTCCTTGCAATTTATTCCCATAAATTAAACTTCCTCCAGTTGCTGTAAAAACAAAGAAATTCATATTCCCAGGCTTGAAGCGCTGCTTAAGCACACTTAATAATTGCTCTAAATTTAGAACTATATGAAAATATCAGTTATTAATCAATCATAAAAGTCAAGTATAATGAATATAATTAAATCGGTCTTCTAAATATTGCACACGGTCCAAATAGAAATTAATGTGTAGTCAAAATTAAGCAAGAAGAGCACTTTAACCTGCTTTTAGTAGCACATAAATATTTGGTTTATACCTCATATGTTCCATTTCAAGCACTTAATTTAAAATAAATACTGTATACTATCGACGCGTAAAATATGAATTATTTTTAAGTGCGGTTATTGTAAACAATTATAAAACAAGAAAGGGGCGATTGAACTAAAGGTGAGCTGATAAATGATTCAAGTATTATTTGTAATACATATATTACTTACTGACAACACAAGCAAGCACCTATACAGTTTCAAATCCGGAAGGGTCATATTTTAAATATTATACAAACTGACTTATGTGCATTATAAAATGGATGCATGCGTAACTTTGAATTAGTACACCATATGGTCTGGCTACAATAAGCCTTTATTCCAAATTTCATATTTATCTAAAAAAAAAAAATGTTTTATGATGGACTCCAACAAAATGACATATGCTGGCTGCGGTGTACCAATTGAGATGTAATTGATGCTGCAAAAACAAACCAAATACTAATTAGATTGATAACATTATGGCTTGCGGTCATGCGTACTTTGTATATATACATATATAATATATATACTTGTAATTATTTTCTAAATAGAATAAAATATTGCATGTTTTGAATAAGTATCGAATATGAGATGAGACAAAAAGCACAGTGGCACTGCCATTGCGCCTGTCTACATATAGAAATAATATGCACCAGATGGAGATGCGCATGCCATCTACACTACAATTATTATTAATGTGATGTTGATGAATTGATGATGTCGAATACTTGTATTATATAATTGCAATGTAATGGCTCTCTTTACCATTTTCTATTTTTTTTTTAATTTATTCCAATTTGATTCTATTTAGATTATGTTATTATTGCATTTAATGCTAATTAATGTATTCAATGTTAATGTTAAAATATGAGGAAATGTTTCATGTAAAGGTAATCGAGGAAGACTTCATATAAATATACAATTATGATGAAGTCTATTGTACGGGCATGTTGAAATAAAAAATAAAAAAATTGAATGAGGAACACGTAATATGCGGCACGCGATTACAGTTAAGGTAGCTTCTTAGGTAGGTTCAAGTTCTATTTATTGTTAACACGGGTCAATGGAATTATTTAATTAAAATATGTTTTCTTGTTGTTGTATTGTTTGCAAATTTATTTGTTTACATTATTATTATTCTTAAAGAAACTGCGCTCTAGTTGTTGCACCAATTGCAATCAATAAGATTTTTTTTATAATTTATTGACTGAAATAACGCAATGTCTTTTTAGCGATAATTTTAAATTATTATTCAATCTGCTGTTGTTTTACGTGATCTAAGATAACAGAACTTGATATCAACAATGATTGATTAATCTGTGATCATATATTTGAAAAAAAAATAAAATCGTTTAATTAAATCAATGGAAATGTGGTTGGATAATCGATAACAACCATTTTTATCGTTAGCATAATTTTGGTTTATAAATAATAATTTATGTTTTTAATAAAACTCAGTTGTAAATGTATTTGAGTTAAATTATTTATTCAATTATTTCAGTTTTAGTTCGTTTAACAAAAGTAATAAACAATTGAAATAAATTTTTAAATTTAAAAGTAACTGATCCAATGAACAATCCACCCACAAGAATTATTATTATTAATAAATGAAAAGTTATCATTCACTTTTGTCAGTTTCTTACATTTGAATCATTAAGTTCAAGTCAGACTATCTGTGATTTCTAATTAACGTAACAAATTTAATAAGGAAAAATATGAATATTCTGGAAATATCTACATCAAATCTCATAATTAATTAATATTTGACTAGAAAATGTTTTAGTGCAATAATCATTGATTAATCAAATAACATCAAATTAAAATAAAAAAAAAATATTAATTATTTAAAAAATAATAGCTTAATAAATGATGGCAAGTTTGAATTTTTGCTAATATAAATTAAAAAAATATATTGCAAATACTTAACCCAAGCCGACATCATTAATTCAAAATATAAAAGAACACAATTCCAGCCATGAGAAATATATTTTCTCATTTCTTTTCGAATTACGATTTATCAAAAATGCCAGAAAAGCAAAAAAAATAATTAATTTCAATAATTTTTAATTCTGTCTTAGTCTGTACGGATAAGTTACGATTTTTTCAATTAAATATTATTCAGTAAGCACAATATTTTATTATGTACATTTGAATTGATTGGTTGTTGACTTTCAATTAATTCACAGATTCACACACATAAGAATTGTAAGTAGTGGATTTTTAGACAATCGTAATACAAATGAATTAATTTATAAATAAATTCTGCATTTCAGTGTTTTCACGGTTTTCAATTGCCCAAAAATAATAATTAACATTTAAAAAAAAAAAAAAAATTCATAACACAAATTATTTAACTGAATAATTAATTTTATTTTATAGCCTTTTATATACATTTGCTAAATGCTCTGTTTTATGTTTTATAATCAATTTCATATGCTGGGATGTTATCTAACATTTATAGCATTGTTATTCGTGATAAAATCATTTTGTTCAATAAAATTTAATCGATTTTGTTCAATTATTATCCGTTCCTTTGGAAACTTTTTTTGGTGTCATTTGGGGGCGGGGGGGGATACATGATAGGTGATTCTTTTAAATGTAATGTTATTAACGACCGTCTTATCAGGGCAATATCCAAATAAAACTGAATTATTAAAGCAATGAATTAAAATCACTAAATTTTCATAATTTTCTTCTTTTTATAAATATATATTTTGGGACATTTTTAATTTTCAATTAAAATCATTCAAGCAAAAAATTTATTTTCAAAATATTATTAAGTTCAATCACAACAATATGATATGTGATACGTCGAATGTATTAACTGAGAATTTTGTACAATAAAATTAATACGAACTCCGATAATTTTAAATAAGAATTATTTATTTTGAATAAGTAGTGATTTCAACTAAAATTCATTTAATTTCAATAATTCAAAAAAAAAAAAAATTTTTTTTATATATTCTTCTCTATTTTATTTATTTACGATATGAAACGATAACAAATGATGTAATTTCGTTTAGCATAATGCTATAAGCAAAGAATATACGCTATCTATAAGTATATTGATTTTAACAAATATGCATTCATTGTGCACCACAAAATATATCCGTATATTGTTTAATATCAAAATGAAAATAAATTTAATAGTAAGCCGTTAACTGTACGTGACCATAATCTACGTTCCAAATAATAATCTTCAGGCGTTTTTATTAAAAACAAACCACACGACATTTAAAAATAAAATGTGGTGACTTCTGTTCAATGTTTCTTTGCGTTTTTATGTGACATTTTTAAATAATGTTTTCGAAAAAAAAAAAAAAAAATAGTAAACATTTTATTGAATGTCTCTTCCAATAATATGCATCAGTTTGTTTAATATTTTCATGTTCAATAAAATCGTTAAATTATTTCTTACTTTGAATAAATAAATAAAATAGAGAAAAAATTAACGACACACAAAATAATATAATAACATAAAATCTCATATAAGTTTATTTTAGATATTAATGCATTTTTATGAGTTAAAACCTGAATTTGAATGAGATCTTCTGTTTCTATATAAATCTCTTTTCATTCGTTTCGTTTATCATTTGTCATTTTATGACCATTTAAATGCCATTAAATTAATTCGACCACAAATTTGCATTTAATATGTTTTTATAGAAGAACAATGAGAAAAAAAATGCATTAAAAGTTTTTATTTATTTTTGGTAGTGAAATAAAATTTTGTTAATATTAGTATCCAACCGAACCACTCAGCTGGAATTCAAAAGTTCATTCTTAGAGTAATAAAACAATTTTGTCAATATTAATTTTATGAATTAAGTACAAGAGTGTCAAGTAAATTTTTATAAATACAAGCCGCATATTACCAATGATCTCAGTTACTTTAGGTGTGGCTCATGTATTTTAATTGCACGATTGTTACAATGTATTGGTTCAATTACAATTTATTACTTTGTGTGGAAGGTATGCGTTATTTATGCATTCGACATAATCAAAGCATATTCGTCATATACCACTTTGAATCTATAATAACCGCTATGCTATTTGCAAATATATTAATAATATTGGTGTCGCCTGCACATAAAGTGTAATTTGTACTCTTGTACATCTAAAACCTGATAAATTATAGAATCGTTAATTATTCAAATCTTCTCTAGTGCCCATTTAAACATACTACAAAATACAATATAATTAAATCATATTTCTCAATGACTAGATAGCGCCAACTTCAAATAATATGTATATTAGGTTTTGGCTTGAATATCCTCATGTTCCAATAATTATATGTGAATAAGTTAAATATTATGTTAGGCTATTTATGTATGTGTTGTTTTCCGAATGCATCGGTAATATTTTTGGAATAGATTCTCGTAATAAGCTTTTAATATTGGATTAAATATTCCTTATGCATAGAAATGATAGGCCTATCAGGAAACGACCATTACAAATAGTGTATAATAGATTTTAGAATTCACTGAAATTTAACGCATTCATTATTTAAATATACGCACACACATAATTACACTGTTATTTTGAAATAAATGAACTAATATGTATTTGAATACGAAATATTTTGTTTATATAATTGGATATTATCGCACATGGAAATGCATCTAATCTGTATGGAAATTTATAGAATTTACCTTAACTTATTGTCCACATATATTTCGAATTTAAAAAAAAAAATTGATTAAAGGGCTTACAGTATAAATAGATGAGTGAATCGTATGATTTTGTAGAATGCTAATTAGGACTCACTTTTTTTTCAATTTATGTAAATCGTTTAATTGTAAAATACTAACGTCTTCGTTGTATCCCGCTATTCTTGTTTTTTTTCTGGGTGAAATAACATAGAGGGACGCATGTAATTGAATAAAATGTAATTAAATTACGTAAATAACTCCGTTTGGCATAAGCGAACAAGTTCAAATTATTTACCCCACGCAATTAAGTAATTCTAGCCAAGAATTCCAATAATTTACTAAGTTTCCAAATTAATAAGGACATTTTCACAATTAAAATTTTAAGATGAATTTTGTATGACTATATATCTCGATATAATATGTAAGTACAGATTGGAAAAAAAATTATAACTTTAATGGACCATTCCACGGTAACGTAAGTTACGAAGACATTACTATTGGAATTTCTTGGACCTGAAGTGAGCTATAAAATATGTAATCTATATATTTCAATTGAATAGAAGAAACTAAATAAACTGACGAAAGCGTCGGGCCCAATAATGGCCAATTACTAATGTCTTCGTAACTTACGTTACTGTGGAATGGCCCTAATTGATTTTTTTTTAAAGATCAGCATGTCTACAAACGTAACCGTGATTGTAAACATTACCTTTACGTGCAAACAAAATATCAAATAAAACGTATCCATATTCGTAAGCGTAAAGACTTTGTTTAAAATATCACGCAATTAAAAATATATTTTCTTTATACAATGTGGGTACTAGTGATAATGCAAATCTCAAAGGACGTTGAAAGACTACACATATTTTTTTTTCCAGTAATAAAGAAAAGAAAAAATATTAATAAAATGATCAAAGGTAAACAGAAAAAGAGCTACATTATTTAGTCTTTTCCGGTTTATTTTCTTCACCGCCCATTAAACAAATGAATAAGAAATAAATATAAAAAAATAATGATAATAATAATAATGAAAATATAACCATTTCGCATATTTAATCACATAAATCTACCGCATGCAAATAAGTACAACAAAATATGGTTCTGTTATGCGAATATTGAATTCTGCATCTTCATTCGCATATATTTTATGTACATTTTATTTGTTTTTATTTCATCATCAAAGAGAAAAAATACAATGGAATAGGAACTTTTGAGGTAATAGATGCAAGAAGAGGTAAGGGTTTTATTGAAACGAGAAAATTCTTTGATTTATTCACATTAATTTTTTTATTCGCTGTCAGACTTTTTAAACGACAAACAATTTTCCCAATAGACTAGATGTTGCTTTGCATTTTTCAAAAATTATTATGATTGGCGGAAAATTATTAAAAATATTCTTTATTTTTTTTTGTATATACACGTGTCTCTTTTATTGTACGCAGATTACCAATATTGTTATACTTTAAAATATCTACCCTTATAAAAAGAAAAAAAAAATTAATCAACTGAAAAAATTTCTTTGAGCACATTAAAGAAAAGAAAATATTATCAATATTCTAAATACAGATAAATATTATTGAAGCTTTGAACACTGAAAGCGCTTAAAATAGAAAATATGATTATAAATAAATCATAGTATAATGCAAATATTTAGAATATTACAAGTAAATTCAGCTGAATGCGATTAAGTTTTGGAAGAGTTTTTTTTTTGCAATCATTAGAAAATCCGTCACATAGTTCTAACATCACAAGAGTGACAATACATAATAAAAAACATTTTACTGACAGTGATTTAGAAATTTAATCAAGTGACTACAGTGTAACATATAGTCGCACAATATAGAATCTCTTGATTAAACTTCATTATATTTTAAGTGAAAAAAGTGTATTCTATTATAGATATAAATGTAACTACTCTTATATCTTGTACATAAAAGAATACTTGATAACAATTTACCCATATATTGATGTTGATAATACATAATATATTTGAGTGTCATAACCGAATTAACATTGCAGTGTAAATATATGCCATGCGATATGTAAATTTTCAATTAAGCCAATAAATGCAATGTGGGAGATGCTTGAAAGTTAAAACGGTTATTTTTATGCATAAATATTGAAGTGGTTCAACAGCCTCTCGTATACAAAATGTAATTAATACAATAGCAAACCATACGCGTGTTAAAATTACATTGCATCTACTTTAAATTTGTACCTCAAACTAACTATAAACTTCAATAAATGTACAATGCATTCAATTCATTAAAATTTTCTATTTATTCAAGTATTCATTTCATATCAAATAACTGAAAATATAAACGTATTTAAACTAAATCCATAATAAACCGTGTCCCTTCACTTATTTATTACCCAGTCTCATAAAATATTGTTATAAGCAAACATCATGCAAATACGATCCATTTAAATAAAAAGTAATAAAAAGATCATTTTTTTCTTTTTTGAATTTTGATTACCCGGCTTTAAGAGTGGCAAAATATTTAACTTAATTTCCCGCTGTTATGATTAGTGTTTTAACTCTTTCATTTAATTTACTAAAATAATATTACTCTTAAACCATTATAAGCTATGACTGAATATCATTAAAACATAGAAAATAAAAGAATCGAAAACACAACAAGCAATCTGATACTGTTTTTCATAGACCTAACGCAGTTCTAAACAATCATCTATACTTACTAGTAAAAACATGAAAAGTCACGTGGCTTCTGCCCGCATAAAATCATATGTGCCTGGGCGTTCCTCTAATAAACCAAAAACGAATCGTCCGAGAATTACAATCGTGTGAAAATTTATGTTGTTTTAACTTCTTTTGTATTTGAATATTTTAAAAATATCAAATGAATGGATATGTAATGTATATTTAGACGCGCATAACGCACTCATTCTTATATTACTTCGTAGTGAAATGGTAGAATAGATTTTAATATAAAAACTTTTGTAAAAAGGGTTGAATGTAGTTTTATTTTATAATAATGCCTTCTCGGTCGTCAGCGGTTTGATGATATAAATTTTGGCTTTTTATACTTAAATATCTCTGGTTTTATTGAAGGTTTTTTGTAACTATAGTCGATTATTCATTTGATCGAAACCATGAATCACGAGAACAAGAATTAAAGATTTGCGTTCCTAGACTTAATATTTATTATTATTATTATTATGGCGTTTGTGTAAAAACACTTGGAGGTCTAAATCTTACCATTAGTTAACACTTAAAACAAATAACTTTTGTGTAATTTGTAACAACATGTCTTATAAGGATTTTGATGTGAATTAAAATCTATTAAACAAACTCTTAAAATTGTCTCACTGCACTAAAACAATATTCTATTTGAAAATTATATTTATGGATTCAAAGTTTCAGTGACATTAATTACACTGAGTTAACCCTTTCAAAACATATTCATAATTATATAAAACTAAACCAAAAACCAACCCAAGCTCGATTCATTCAAATAAAAATATTATGAATAACACTCCCATCCACTAGTCCAAATATTTTCATTTCGAATGCTTTATACA
This sequence comes from Catotricha subobsoleta, assembly GCA_011634745.2. Classification (NCBI taxonomy): domain Eukaryota; kingdom Metazoa; phylum Arthropoda; class Insecta; order Diptera; family Cecidomyiidae; genus Catotricha; species Catotricha subobsoleta. Next base: position 27,313 of record JAABKK020030868.1, read on the forward strand.
CCGCCTAACATTTATGCACAAATGAACCACTAGAATACTATTTAAGCCTCTTTGTGAATCAGTTCATGATATTTTTGGTACTGTTTGTTGGGTGGATTGTATATTATGTATTTTCATTTATTTTGTTTTCCTTTTGTATTGGTGATGGTTTGATGTTGTTGACGATTATGATGGTCTGATGCTTTTAGCAAACCTATTTTGTATTCAATATTCACTATATAGAATAATTGCGACAAACTTTTGACGAGTGCCGTGTTGTTTGTTATGTTTACTGATTTTTTGTTTTATTTTTTTGGTTTGGAAATATAAATTGATAGAATATAAGTAACTGCAACAAAATTAAATCATCGTTTCGTCTGTTGTATTTGTGATGCAGAGTGTTCAGCGCAAAACATAAGTTTTATTCTTTGCCTTTTAAATAATAAAATTTGAATTTGAATAGAAACATTAGAAGACAATACATGGAAATATTAACATTTAGCACGTGAAAGTACTTTGGCAGACACGTGTTTGGTTTTTCTAGTTTAGAAAATGGTGGCATTGATGAATTTACTGAATCTGTAGAATATTTAAAATCATATGTAGTATTTTAATATCAATAAGTTAGAGAGGGTTTTGCTTAAGGCCCAAGAATGCTTAGCATAGGAAATAATCTGTCTTAAAGAAATTTGGCACAATTTTCTTTGGTTTGATAATACTGAACATATTAATAAGTATTTAATATTAACTCATTTGTTGATTAAAGATATCAATGAATATAATTTAAACTATCTTTCATTCAATTCGAATGTAATGTAAAATCCTCATTATCTTTCATATTATTAATAACATATAATTCAATTAAAACTATACAATTTTTCTAACAGTAAGCGTTCAATTTAGATTCTAATCTAAAGCTGAATTTAAATTCATTAAAAATTAAAAAAATGAAATATTAAGCAGAGCGTAAAAATGAATTAATATCAAAGTGTAACGAGATATAAGTAGATACTTATCCTACTTACGACAACATACTGTCTGCTGAACACTCAAAATTGTATTTGTGTAGAAATTATGAAAAATGAAGTTCATCCCTTTTAAAAGTGGCGGTGGCTTATGGTTTAAAGTGCTGTTGTGTGACAATTTTTTATGAATTTGAATATATCAAAAACAATTAAGACGAATAATTATAATTATATTTTGGACATTTTGGATAAAATTGAGAACTAAATAATTGGTGATTGTTATAGAAGTCTATCAACAACAAGTATAGTATATGCTGATGTATCGAAGATAGATAAAAAAAAATATATGACAATAACATGAAAAGACTTCTTAATTTCGTTATCTTCTAATTTAATATCGTTTTATTAACTAATTTTCAATGTTAGCACAATATCAAAATTTTATACACAATTTGTATTTATATTAAATCGAAATCGATGTACAATAACAGCAATGTACATTCTACGAATTAAGTACTTATAAGTATTTTTTTTTAAATTATAGTTTTACTTTCCGCACAATTTATGGTCAATTTCAGTATCAGTTGGATAAAGGTGGATTTTCAGAATTTATAATACCTCTCTAAATTATTACTTATTAATATAGTAGGACTAAACCTTTTATTTTTGTTAAGTATCAGTATTTATTGAGCTCAAACTTGGCTAAAGTTATTTAATAGTAAATATGTATTTTTTTTATACTCGCACCTGAAAAAGAAAAAAAAAGTTTTGTTCTGAGTGACCTATTGTTTAGGTATCCATTTTTTCAATATTTTTTTAATGGTCTTTTTTTCAATATACCCAAAATTATTGCTTTTCTCATGGCTAAAATGTGGAAATTGTATTGTATAACAAGGCGCAGAAATATTTGCTGTATTATTGTAATATTGAAAATTAATAAAGTAATTAGGCGAAACAGGTAATGTTATTATAATTTCACTATAATTAATGTCTCAATCGAACCTGAATAATTTTCGTTCTTATTTCTTTCAATCCATCAGTGCAAGTTCAATTTCAAATACACAAAATTATTATTAACCAATGGTAAAATATTTCTTGTTATTTTAAATTATTACAAAATGAAAAAAAGGCCTCGGAAATAGTTATGTTTGACTGCGTTTTTAAAAAAATAAATATATATATAATATATAAAATCGAATTTCTTTAAAAATCCAATTATCCAATAATTCAAACTAAATTTAATGTTTTTAAAAAACTGCCGACTATATTTTTCACATTCCATTTTTGTGTCATTTACTTCACATTAAAAATTAAATTTTTTTTTTTTTTTTCAATATTAATGCATTTGCCCTTATTTTAAATATTCACGCTATATTCTAATATTCCAATAAATTTAAAATAAGCTAAACACCTAAATTTAGGGTTACCGGCTTATACCAGTCATACATTTAATTGAGCCTTTTTGTATATTCCATATGTTGCCAAAAACATTATCATAACAATAATTATTATGTTCCAAATATTTCTTACGTAAACCAAAATTATAAAAAAACCGAAACCCTTTTTTAAGGTCAAAATTAACCCCTATTCTAATTTATGTCATGCAGTCAACCACTATTGCTCTTTTTCACAGTAATAAACATACAGAAATTGATATCTCAATGCATTTTGATTGTATTGTAAATGTAAATCAATATTTATGTTAAGTAAATATTTTAATATATATATATATTTATATTTTATTGCTTTGAAAATTGACACTAATTGTCGATTAAACTAATAAATTATTCATCGACAATGATAACAAACGGTGTTCGCAAATTATTAAGCATATGGCCCATTATGATTTTTTTTTTTTTTATATATATTTTGTCATTGGGCTATACCTATAATACACATTTATAACCATACATGATTTACAATTTAAATAATATTTTCATAACAATTTAATTTTTTTTTTTATTAACACATCATTTAACCTGAGATTGAATGTGATTTAAAAGACAAGATATAATTTTTTTTTTTTTTTATTATTGAAGCATAAACATATTTATTTATTTTGTTTTCATGAAGAGAAAAAGTGTTTTATTTATGTTAGGTGCGCTTAGCCCCACATAAGTTTTAATTATATTTTTATTCTATGTCGAAGTAGGTATCCATTTTATATGCATTAAAATTACTTTCAATTGATTTTGGACTCAAAATATATATACCAAACCCAACCAAGTCAAAAATAAACCAATCGGTAAAATCTGGGACTTCATTAACAGTACCAGACGTTTCATATTGGGTATAAACCGGGGGTAATAACAACCGGTACTCTCAAACACACATCGGGGATGCGTAATGGGCCCGCTTGATGGCCTTGAATGCAGGATTTTATCCACCCCTTTTAATCCAATCCAATCCAAATATACATATATTCTTTTTTAAACTTTTTTTAAGTGCACATCTTTTATTTTTCTTTTGTAATTACTTAATAATAATATACTATATCTATACTTAATATTTTATATTCCAAAAACAAATCCTCTTCTTTTAAATTGTATTTCATTTAAATAATGTGTTTTACATTTTACTTCATTTTTGAGAAATAAAGAAAATTTTGAAAAACAAGCTGCCAATGAATTGTTACACGACTTAATTTTTGTAAGAAATAAGCAAAAATAAAAACACGTGCCAATCCATTGACAGCTTGTTTTACTGTAGTTTAATAGGTATGTTTATTAGTGTTTCAAGGTGTGCATAGGCTCGTTTTGAAGTAATTCCATGTGCTAAAAGAGAAATTATTATAATTATTACATTGTATTTGTTATTCTAATTAATATTTGAGATATATTGGTTCTATTCATAAACCATTTTGTTTTAAATTTTTAATGTATATTATAGTTTATCTCTATTTTTATTTAATTTGTGATGGAAAAGTTACCCACTTTTGGTAAAAGCTAGTTTAAGAAATCTTCTTCATTTTTTCATCTTCGACATCTTTGGTATCTTTTCAATTTACTTTGCTTATCGCCATTACGTTCATTACTTTCTATATGTATTTAATATGTTAGTTAATAATAATAATACAATAATTTCTTAAATTTCAATTGCTGTTCTTTCATAGTTTCATTAGTTTCAAATTCCACTATTATTATATTATTTAAGATTTGAGTTTGTTGCTTTGCTATAACGACAAAAAGATTGTTCTTTCTTCTAATATTTACGTTGCTTTTTAAAATAAAAAAAGAACTTAGTTACTTGCTTTCGATTAGTCAACGCTCAACGCGACAATATTAAAATATTATTTTAAAATAAATTCCACTTGTATAACTTTTAAAACGAAAACTAAAATTAATAAAATAAATGTATAATTAATTATTATTTCTACAATATTAAATAATTGTGTTCCGTTTTATTAGATAAAAAATAAGCCAATTATAAATCTACAGTCCATTAACTATTAACCATAGAACTGGGAATCCTGTCTGGCAAGGCAGTTCAAGTTTGTCAAACGGAAGTTCTGATTCCGATGCAATAAATTACAATATGATCCACTTATGATTGATCATCAATTGATTCGTCTTCATCTGATTCCTGTGAATATAATAAATCTTCTTCTTCATCGTATTCATCAACAGAACTTT
>JAABKK020030868.1:31988-45256 GCA_011634745.2 Catotricha subobsoleta
ATCAATTGATTCGTCTTCATCTGATTCCTGTGAATATAATAAATCTTCTTCTTCATCGTATTCATCAACAGAACTTTCAATTTCTTGCTTTTGACGTTCTTGATGTACTTGATTATGAACAATTTCAATATAATTTTCCTCGTCCAACTTCGATTTACTAGTAATTTTAAAATTTGTTTCCTGATTGGGGCTTTCATTATTCCTTAAATAGTCCGGTCGCCCAATTGCCACCTAAGCAAAATCGAAGAGAAGAGTACAGGTTTCAGAAAAATGAAATTTCTTTCAAATGTTTAAAGAAAAATATATTACCTGAAATGCGAACAATGCACAAGTAATAACTAAAATGATATTCATTGTATCGAAAATTCAATTGTATTAGAATTGTGTGGTATTAGAATCAATTGACTTTCATTAATGTTTGTAACATGTACTAATATCCAGTATATATAGTCAGAAATTTGAATACTCTAGAAATTAATAAATTATGATATTTTTATTACCAATTGTTGAAATATTATTGCTGAAGGTAATAACATAAAATAAAGTGATATAGCTTTAAGCCTCTTTTCACATTAAAAGATCATATTTTGTCGACTTTAGCTTCACACAAACAAATATTTAAATACTGTAGTGATTTAAATCCAATAATTTCGAAATGGAATTTTTTTAACATTTTATTTTTAATTAATTACTCATATAGCAAGCAGTGATTAAATTTTTTCATACAAAACAATTAAATGATGTGAAAACAGCTTAATAAATATTGCGTTTAGTGTCTTATTTTACAAAAGTTATTTGTTCTTAAATTATTTAATTTTTTTTTATCACTTGTACAATGCGATGTTATATCCGTAAGACTTTTTCTATTATAAGAATTTGTTCATACATAATACATATTGTATTACTTATATGTAAATACTAAATATGTAGTTTAAGGTAATTACTTATCAACTATAATTGTTTAAAAATTTCATATATTTACGGAATTAATTGATAACTTTTAAGATAGAATTATTGCAGTTGACTCTAAAGAATTTCATTTTTATGCAGTACATACGATACATGCATGATTGTAAATGTATTAAGTATAGATTTGGTTTTTTTTTGTTTTCATCCCCCTCTCTTCTTTAATCTCTGAAGACAGTAAGCCAATAGGATATTTATATTAAGTTGTAGAGTAACCAAATCTGATCTTGGCTCTAAAAGTTCTTGGCTCTTAAAGTTTTTGCCCAAAATTCACATTTTATTTTACTCAAAAATTAGTGGGTCAATCGAGATATAATATTGTATAATATTGTTAATCTTTATTTTTTCTTTTAATATGGACTTAAATTCCATATAAATTAAAAATTCACGTAATAACTTTTGATCAATTATAGTTATGACCTCATCAGATAATACCAGGATTTCAGTACAATAGAACAAAAAATTTGGGTTTCTATTATCCCTTGCATATATCACTCATATCAACTTTAAATTTTTAGAAAAATATTAATAAAAGTAGGTATACATAAATGTAGTTACATGACAATGCTTAATTTGTTGTTTTCATAATAAATAGCTTTCCATAAATGACTTCAATTATTCCTTAATTATTGGTTAATATAATTGCTATATAAAATCTACTTAATATTAACTTGGTGATATTAACTGCATTAATTATGTTTTAAAATACAACCCCAAGACCGAAAAGTATAATAATTAGATTAGATAATATACTTATTGTGTACATTTAACAAAACTGGAAACAAACGTGACAACTAGAACTATTAAAATACAAAACCATTATACAGAAAAGTACCTTTCTATAAGAGAAACGTCAAACATATATATCAAATTATCACCCGTCCGTTGATTAAAATCTATGCGCTAGTCAACCATACACACATTATTTTTGGTCACAATGTAATGTATGAGTTCTTTTTTTTTCATTATTTTTTAAAACACCTGCGACACTTTCCAAACATATATTAAACACAAGAGTAACAAACAATAAAATCATTACTCCAATCTAAATGGATCTTTATAGACCCCTAATGACATGTAATAAATCGCTTAATAGCGAGTACCGTAAATCAAGATAACAGAATATAGTTCTAGTTATTAGTTTAATATTATACTCAAAAATTATAGAATTTGTTGATGTATGGATTTCTATTGAAAATGAACAAAAGTAACTTGAATGCAATAAATGATGCAGAAGCAAACTTTTACTTGTAAAGTGGAAATCCTTTACAATTTGTTCACATACAAAATATTGATAATATATTTCTTCATTATGTGTGAATCATTTTATATTGTTGTTAACTAAATATATAAAGATTTTTGTGCAACAATAGACGCATAACATAATATTGAAAATATTTCCACTTATTACAGCAGACAATTGTTAATGCATGAGGAATATAGTGTGTCTGGAAAGTTATATTTATCAAGTCTTTAAAGTATATATGAGTGAATGACAACTGAAATGTAGATAATTTGAACTACAAAATGATATAAACTTAATGAAAAAAAAGAAGATTAATTTGCTCAATTAATCCATTCAAAATATGCTTAGATTGTATTAAATCTTTTATGCACTTTATGAAATGAAAATACAGATAAATACTTGTTGTCTTTTGAAATAGTATGTATGAACCTTAATATGCAATGCCACGTTTTCAAAATTCATTGAATAGGTTGTTCATCATCACAAAATACTATATTATTTATGTAGTTTATTCAATTGTTTAAAAGATAAAGGCTAAACTAAAAAAAAAAAAAAAACGTTAATCCTTGTGAGAATGATGTTATACAAAGTCTAAACCTTATACCACTTGAATATTCTTCTTTCCAGATTTATATAATGGGAGGATCAATGACCTAACAGACAATCCTACAAATATATTAAAAATGCACCTTCTAAAACAAGCATTTGTGTAAATATATAAAATATATTTTTAAAAAAATGTATTGAAATATGATTTATTTTTTCTTGTTTTTATACATAAAAAATATTCAAGGAGCCACTTTAAGTCTTCATGAAAAGAATAAAGAAATGAATTTATGTTTTGAAAGGATAAATAACTCTTTTATATTTTTACGAATTTAACGATAAATACCTAGATTTAGGTGATTTGATTCAATGAGGATCGAGTGAGTATCTTATTGTTTTTTTTTATCAGTTTTTAGCATGATTTCTTATTGAAAGAAAAATCGTTGTAATTGTATTATCTATTACTTCCATAAAACATGCGATATATTCTAAATTTATGTTACCTCAAAATGCTAACATATGCAATAAATTACAAAAAAAAAAAATAATAATAAACAAACTTAATGGATGTGTTAAAATGTATAATTACATCATAAAAATATTAATAAATCATTTTTTTGTACAAACCGCGATAACATTTTCAACTCAAAATCATAATTGTTGTGATGCGTGCTCCACAAAAAAAAATGATTATATATATATATAAAAAAAGACAATCTGTTCATTTGACACGGTTTGTCATTGTCATTGTACAATAGCTTTAAAGGTTTAGCCCTATTTAAGTATTAAAAAATTTATTCACGCAAATATCTGATAAACAAAATTTAATTAATGTGGTTACATGCGCAACATATGTTATGGTTTATTTACAAAATAAATGTTGAACGAATAAGTGGTGTTATTAAAATCATTGAAAAATGCATGTAAAAAAGCCCTTAATTTGATGAATAGGTTCCCGAAAAAGGTCATTATCTGCCAGCAAAATCTCAAATTAAAACATACTCAGGCTTTCATGTTCTGTTTCTTTTTTTTTTTGCAAACAAAAAAATGTTGTTTAAAGAATTATATAATATTTGTTGATGAAATATCCTGATTTGCTTTTATAATAAAATATGAATCGGTTCTTACACCTGTGTATTTCCGGTCATAATAGAAGCTTTCTTTTTCTGTTCGTTATGAAATACCATTACCTATTTATATTCTTGTCGTATGTGTAAAAACTTTCGGTTAGAAATTTGAACAAAAACGTTAACATTCAATTTATATTACGGCAAAATAAATTGGTTTATGTATTTCAAATGATGTCAAAAGATTTAATCATCTTTTATCTGTTTGCATAAATGACATACAGGTAAATAACATTTCTAAATCTCCATACACAAGCATACAGTAAATATTCTATTTTTTTTTCTTTAATTCATTTAATATTCTGTATCAGAATAAAGGTGGCTTATTATGCGCTCTTGTTATTATATTCACCCTTTTCATATTATATTTTGTACAAAAGAGGAATGAAAATAATAATAAAAAAAAAATAATAATTGTGAAATGTGTTATAATGGCGCATAGAAAAACATATTTCATATCTCGACAATCTACATGTTACATAAAAGCAAGCATAAAAGAAAAGCTGATATTTATTTATTATATGTATGAATTTCTTTTTTCTTCTACTACATTGATCCATTTAATAACTAGACATAATTAAATGTATTTAGTTACATTTTAGTTGCATTCCACAGGCGCCGACTTTTGTTATAAAGTACAAGGGGCATAAATATTTTAAATATAACAAACCGAATATTTCTAAATTCTTATCAAATGGAAAAATACATACATTTTAACAAATAAAAGCAAACAAATATTTTCTTCAATCACACAATTTCAACGGACTAAAAACAACCAGTTTTCACGTGTTTGCGATCATCAGTGTAGCTTTGAGCTCCATCTACATAACTGGCTTTACTTCTAAACAAATTGAAGTCATATTATATTCTGCCATACAAAACATTTACCAATTAAATTATCAATTGCTCTAGCAAAATGTAAAATTTTGAAGAAATTTTGCTTCCAAGTTTTTTTTTTTTTAATAGAAATACATAGATTTCTGGAGAATCATCTCCGCTAGGGCCGGCGCGGGTTATCGCGAAGCCTGATGCAGGAATTAAGAAAATTGAAGGTAAAAAAAGTACGTTGGCACAATTGTATAATAAATCGATGCCGTCAACCTGAACTGTTCTCCTTACTCTGTAGTAATTTTTTGAATATTATTTCATTTTTCAGTACTGTTTTGCTCATAAAGATCCGGTCACTAGAAATAGTATAAAAATGGTCACCAGAAATATATAAACAGGCACCAGAAATTATATATAAATAAATGACCAGAAATATATAATTTGTCGCTAGAATTTAAATATATTTATATTTATAGGTATTAAAAAAAGCTTTCTTCCCCTAGCCAAGAGAAAAGTGACATTACGTTGGATGTCAGAATGATGGAATCGTAGCATAGTCGATGAGTGCAGCATACGTTTTCTGGGCTGATTTTGAGAACTGTGAAAATTAATAGTGGAATCGTAACCAAGTCGATATGTGCAGCACACGATTCCTGGGCTGATTTTGAGAATTGTGAAAATGAAAAGTGGAATCGTAGCCAATTCGATGTATATAGAATTTCTTTTCTGCTGAGCCCTAGTGGAGGAACTATGAAAAGAAAGATATAATGTTAGACGTCAGAATAGTGGAGTTACAGCCATATCGGTGTACATAGAACTCATTTTCTGCTAAGCCCTATATAAAAATATGGTGATTTATATATATTTCTGGTGCCTGTTTATATATAAATGTGGTGATTATTTAAATTTTTCTGGTGTCCATTTTTGTATTTCTGGTGCCTGTTTATATATTTCTGGTGAACGGATTATTTTTAACCCGTCCTGTTTTTGCATTTGCATTTGTATTTCTTTCATATAAAATCAAATTCACCATTAATAACACATGCCTAATAAATCATTTTAGGTTTTAAATACGCGAGGCCTGTTTTTTTTTTAATGCGAGGCTTAAGGCGTGGACCTCGACTGCCTTGCCACTTCCGGCCCTAATCTCCGCTACGCCCAGGCGACATAAACCATTAACGAAAGAGGTATAATTTTTAGGATATCAAACCAAAAACTCAATCTCTGCTGCCATAATCCATGACAAGGGAATATAACGGAATTGTATTTGCTATTTTATTTATTTTTTTATTATTGTGTTTTAGTACCGGAGCAAATAGATACATTTTAATTCTTTCAATTTGTGTACAGGGGCTCGAGCCTTTAAGCACGGCAGTAGTCGGCGCCTATGAGTTGCACCGTCTTTTATTATTATTCTAAAAAGCCATTTAGAAAATATAGATTCAAATCTCAATTATTTATGAAACGCTAAGGTAAACTAATGATAAAAAAAATATTTATATGAACTGAATTTTATTCCGCCCACAATTATTGCGCCGATCACAAAAGAAATTTTTATTTTAATACATGTTACGTTTGCAGATGTATTTTATTTATATTTTATGAACCAATTTATAAAAAAATAGAGGCGTATATTATTGAAGACACTTTTGAAAATAAATTGTATGAACGAGAATAATATAAAAATAAGGTGAAATAGAAAGGAACGATTGAATCCACCTGAATTTTTTCTTTATCATTTTGAGATAAGTATAATATTTTGGATTTTTTAGAAATTCAATATTTAGATTTGTTTGGTATTTCTTTCTTATTTTTTTTTGTTTTGGTAATAGAATGCGAGGCGGAAATTTGATACGAATTGACTTCAAATTTCATTTATTCTGTTTTTATTTTTTACAAGAGAAGAGAATTATTACTACTAGTTTGAAAATGTTTCTTTTTCTGAATATTAATTAAGAGATTTCATAATTTTTGAAATACATTATTGACATAAGCACATTTTAAAACATAGCATTTTAAATGCAAATGTTTCATAACATTTTTACATACATAGCCCAAGGAACAAAAAATTACTATAAGATCGCGATTTAGTCTAGACTTTATTCTTCACATCAAAAGGCATCATTATTTCGATTATGGGAAAAAGTCAGTAAATCCCACTAACTTATCGTTTAAGTGAAAATAATGTGACTTATCTTTCAAGCTACTAAATAAATTTATAAATAAATACCATGCCACAAACTCCGTGTTGTATTGATCTAAGTAAGTGTTTGCCGTTAGGTCGACTAAAAAGATCCAGGAATGTCGTCATGAAACATTTACAGCCTCATCCAAGTTGAGAATAATATGATACGGTTATTTATATTAAAACAAAACCCGGAAACGAATAAACATCATACAATCTGTGGTGTGGTGACTGAAAATGTTTGATATCGCTCATTCATTATTTTATTCGTCTTTGTTCATGCGGTTAAATGTTGATTAATCCAACATACATATTACATATTACATATTTTATATAGCTAAGCCTAATGACCATCAATCAAAGATATATTATTGCTATCAATCTTTTCACTTGAATAATCTTTCTATGATTTTATTATTGCCTTTAAAATTTTATTGTTTGTATTTATTCATTTTATTTCATATGTAATTTTTTTTTTCTAAATTTAAATATGTTTTTCTTTATGAAATCCATTATAAAAGTCAATTGAAATAATATAATTATTAGTTGAAGTAGTGTTTGGCCATCGTATGTAATTGCATTTTTTGCAAAATGACGAATGATGCAATCAATCCATGCCTGAGTACCGTCAACTGGACACGTGACTAGAAATAATAATCAAGAATATTCTTTTGTCATAAAAGGTATATAAAATCGCAAGCGGCAAATATATTTTTATTTAAGTATTGATCAAATGCAATCATAACATTCATTTAATTTATATAAGTTGAACGAAATAGACTATAATACATTAAAATGATCTAGAAAAAAAAAAAAAAATTGGATCATCATAATACATAAAGTAATATACCAGCTAAGTTATGCGGGTAGAAGACCCTCCATTATATATATTCAATAAATCATTAAGAACACCGTTGTGTATTAATAACATGACATTATATTAAATATATGATAAAAGAATATAAGCATTTATTATAACTATCAAGTATAAAATAATACATTATTATATTCAATATAGTTCAATAAGTAGGTATTGGTATCCAGAAGCTAGAACATAATTTTAATTTACATTGTATTTGTATATGGTTTGCGGTAGCATAGGTAAGCACGGTAAATTGGAAATAATTAATTTGAATTTTTTGTGTATAGTGGTTTTTGAAAAGTCTAAATCTCCGCACCAGAACATATTTTAAAGAATTTTCAGAATAGCACATTCATGTTTATTTTTCTAATATAATACAAAAAAAAAGCAATACTATTACACAGATTACCAAGTGCAACTTTACTTTAAGAGCATTTTGTTAATAACTTGAAAGAATGTAAAAATCATAATCGTTAAAACCTCCTCCGTGAGTATCATGTTGTACGCGACGCTTCTTTTTATTGACATTATACGCTCAACTACTAATAATATCTAACGGTAGATAGCCAAGAAAGTTCCGAATTCTTTGAGGTTTGAAGTTTGACTCCTATATACTACCAGAGATAATTTTAAAAATATCGTTAAATAGGTATTTTTATATTGCAGCGCACCTATCAGGATGCCTTTAATACCAAACTATATTCATTTTACCTTAATGAAAATCCAACTATATCATCATACTAATATGTATTGCTATTGCGGTGTTATTTGAAAATACATATCAACCTAATTCAATTCAATTTCAAAAATATATTTACTTGTATTGTATTAAATATTATAAAAATTCAGTTATCGAAATGTCTTAAATGCGTTGCAGCGCGTGTTACTTCATGTTATTTCCGTCGTATGATACATTACTCACATAACAATAACAATAATAAACATTTGCACTCATTTTTCATTTATACGCGTTACGATGGAGGAGAGAGAATAAATTGATGTTTTGGTTCCGTTGAAATTATTAATTATTTAGGCGTTCTCAACATAAAATATTTCATATTAAAAAATAACCACTCCAAACAAAATCATTCATATATCTTAGATTCACATTAACGTTCGCAATATAAGTATAAGTACTTTGTACGTATATTCACATATACTTCTTAATAAAAAATATGCGTAAAATTTAAATGAATGTTTTTTTTATTGAATAAAAAAAAATGCCATATTTCTACTCGTACTAACTGGTGTATAATTTTCCATTTAAATAAGTTTTAAAGTCTAATTCGCTACGCAAGTGATTAAAATAATTTTTTTTTTGCAGTACATGAGAAAAACGGAAATAGATAGAGTGTGCCTGTGTGGGTATGTCGTATTAATGTGCATTATATTCCAAGTGGATACGAGGCGGGGGTTGGTATGCATAAGTAACTGAAATCAAACCGGAAATATATTTTCAGGAGAATTAATATGCAAATACGGCAGAAATTGATCAAATCACTCATATATATTTATTATTTATATTAATAAATATTTTATTTCCACAATATACTAGAAAAAAGGAATAGACTACAAAAGTATTCGGTTCACAGGTCAATTTTTGAACTGTTTAGATCCACAAATTGTATTTTTTTATGTGAAAGTTTCTATTTAGTTTTAATTTAATGAAATAATTTAAATATTATAATTTTTTGAGATTTAAATCATTGTTATTTCTGACAAAAATATATATATATTTTTTTGATTCCATATAAGAAGACGAACATAAACTTATGTTGGTTGTTATCATTCCTTCTCTATACGAAATATTAAATCAAATTTAATTCCTATATAAAAAATATTGAATCGTCTGAATTTTAGAGATAATTTTAAGTCTGTATCAACTATTTGAATGAAAAAAATTGATAAACTTATTAAAATATGGAGAGCAAAGATTAGAATAAGAGATGAAACTCAATCAAGAGCTCAGTTTAATTTTGCCATTCAGTGAGAAAAGTTCGTGTAAAAAGTCGAAATGGGAATAATATTAAAATTTAGGGAGACATTGTAAGTATATTTATTTGTTATTATTAATTATTATTTGTTACTTTTTTTTATTATTATGTATTGATTTTCCAGTATAAAGATAAACTAAGCATTTAATTCTGATTTACCTTATAGTTTCTTCGTATTTGTACTACTCGTTTATTTAAATAATGTTCAGTCATTAGATATTCATTGCTCAACATCATTTCAAAGCGAAGAAGCATGTTACATTTCCGAGCACGGCACTTTTGAGGAAGACGATGAAGTAAATATCATCAGTGCAAAAGACGTGAATGTGATCAAAAAATTTTTTTTATTTAAAATGAGAATAGTGGCAAAAATTCCAACGGTTTTTTTCGAAAAATTTCCAAATTTAATAGAAGTTCAGCTTGTAATGGCCGCTATTAAATCGGTTCCAGCGAGAATATTTTCAAAGGCAAAAAATCTTGAAGAGATTTGGTTGTACACGAATCAAATTACTGACGTTGAAGATTTCGCATTTGATGGTTTAAATAAATTAAAAAGAATTATTCTATTCGAAAATGAAATTGCAGTTGTGCGACGACATACATTTTCTGGTGCTCCAAATATTGAATACATTGATTTACGCTCAAACAATATTCAAACCATTGAAGCTAATGCTTTTAATTTACCGAAATTATTAACGCTCAAATTAAATTATAATAAATTGGGAGATTTTTCACCCACTGTTTTTGATGGTGCACCATTGTTGCGAACTCTTGAATTGGCTTGGAATGGAATAACAAATGTTGGAAATATGTTTGACAATAAGAAAAATTTATATTGGATAAAATTGGATTCTAATCCTATAGTGGATTTAAATTTAACCTTATTTGCAAATATGCCAAACCTTCGCTATCTCTCACTCTCGAATACAACTTTTAAATTTCCGGAGGGAGAATTAGCGGCTGCATCAACCACATCAGATTTGGTAGAATTAAATTTGTCAAACAATCATTTAACTAATGCCGATATTTTAACCAAACTTTCTAAGCTTTTCAGTAAATTACACGATTTGGATATAAAAAACAATAATTTCTTAACCATTGAAAATGTCAATAACTCCGAAAAGCTGTTTCCAAATTTATACAGATTTAAAAATTAAGTTTGTTTAATTTTTTTAAATATACAATTGATGATGAATTTGTCTTTTGTTGCATTAATATTTTACACTCTTTTTAATGTTAATCCCGGGCTCAGTGGCCACAATGCTGCTACTGCTGCTAGTTTATAAACATAATTTTAACTTTTCAATCATAATATTTTTCCTGAATTGTTAGATTTTCTTTTAGTCTGTAATTAATATTGTAATATTCATAATTAAAAAATAAATTTGAGAAAATACATTTTTTCACAATTTTTACCGATTTATTTTTTATTTGAACAAATTCTGTGACAACATTAAAATGGTTTCACAAAAAAAAAAAAATAATTAATTAAACTGAAATTTAGAAATTTAGTATTCAATATCTTCCCATAAAATACTCAGATTTCATTCAATTTTCTCAAACAATTCAATACTATATAGTTACGTACAAAATAATAAAATAGAAAATAAAAATTAATTAACAATGTTTATAAGCATCTAATAAAACAAAAACCATTTAAAAGAAAACATATATATTTGAATATAAATTTATGTTATTGGAGCAAATGTATTCGGTCATTTACATTTGTGTTTTTTTTTTTAAATCAATCGCGTTATAATTAAAATATTACGCAATTCATTCAAGTACGTATTTCATTGTCATTAAACCGAAATATAAATAACTACTTACAGACAAAAAACAAAACGATCTTCATTCACGTACAATACGAATACATTAATAATTAAGTAAGTACAATATTGTTAAGATCTTCATTGTAATGTTAAAAGTTTTCTTTTTTAATTTGTAGAATATGTAACATGTAATGGTATTAAAAAAAAACTCAGTACTTTAATGTTTATTATAATATTTAATTAATTAAATAATTTAATGAACACAGAAATCGTATTAATTGGGCGGATTGGAGCTCATATGGGGATGTAGCTCAGTGGTAGAGCGTTCGCTTTGCATGTGAAAGGCCCCGGGTTCGATCCCCGGCATCTCCAATTTTTTTTTTAAGCTTTTAATAATTTTTTTTATGATTATTTTTTATTTAAATATTTTTTTTTTTTTAAATTCAAATAATTAAATAATCAATAAATGCGATCAATTCTATCTTAAATACCACGGTGACATCAATATTTTAAACTTAACGATACAAAATACCTCAGCAAACTCTTAAGTAAGTGCTTTCTTGTGCTCTCTTTCTCTTTATCGATAATAAATAAAGTGCGATATCTCATTTTCTTGTATCTCATTGCATTTGCATTTTATATTGATTTTGTAATGGAATTTGTTTGCATGCTTGTTTAGCTGATTTTTAACAATTTATTTATTGTATTGACTACATTAATATATTAATATTTGTTTCACTATTATAAAGAAAATAAAAAAAATGTATATTTGTATAAATTCATAAAGAGATCAAGTATTAAGAATAATACTCGAGACAGTACACATTGCCTACAGATAAATTTATAATTAATTATATAATTAATAATTAATCAATTACAGAATCACACATATGCCACTCATTAGATCAGAATCTATAGCCATTTATTTGCGCAAAATTATCTGTATTTTTATTTTGTGTACAATAATTTTACTTGTAAATCAAATACAAAATAACATTTTACCATAATATTAAAACAAATTTTACGCATCGCTGTTGAAATGATTTTTAAATATTTCCTTGTTAATAATCACTTCATTAATTATTAAATAATTAAATTATAATAAAACATTATTTAAATATATTTTAAATAAATAGCAAAACAATTGTAATTGTTGCAAATGCCCGATCACTGTAAATATAATTAAATTTCAATAAAATGTCTTAGTTAGCGCATTGTTTATTTATAATTGTAAGTAAGTTTAAAGTCTAAATTGAATTTGAGTTATGACGTTTAATTTCTATTTTCAATTTATCTAAAATCCAATAAATGTATTTATGAATTTAAAATATTTCTATAACAATAATTAATATATATACTATATAGTCATTAAATTATAAATCGCACCAAGAAGCATAAATAATTTAAAATTAAATTTATTCATCAATTATTAACCGTACTGTTTATTTATTATAATTAATTTTCTAGTCTTGTGTATACACATTTGACACATTGACACTTCATATTAATAATTATTTAATAGATTTTTCGATAAATATATAAAATTTCTAGATTTTCTATGTTAATGCTTTTTATCTTCCATATAAAGACTTATAATTTACATTAAAATACAAAATTAGAAATCTTATTAAATATAATAAATTGAATGAAAAATAAATTTATAATCTTTATGTTTCTGTGCATATTTTTTCTTTTCATTTTTAATTTATTTATTTGTTTGGTGCATAAATAATAAATAATAA
>JAABKK020030869.1:0-15617 GCA_011634745.2 Catotricha subobsoleta
TTCTGGACCAAATTAAGAAATTTTGTCTTATCGGACCTAATCTCTAGAAATTTTTTCCTATTTTGTTGCTTGGGTTACGTTATTATTATATGTTTAAAATCACAAAACAAAAACTATTTCGTTTTTTCTTAGTGTGAATATTGGTAATGAGTTTTTTTTTTTATTTGGTGAGCTTGGTGAGCTAAACAAAAAAATAAATATAAGAAACAAACCAACAGTATTATACTAAATTTATACTGTTATTTATACCAATCATATTATTTATAAACCGAATAGACGAATACTCTATCCACATAATGTTTCAAGTTCATTTAACTGAATAGAATAAAAAAAAACATGGCGTTACCAAGTCCTACAAAGGTATTTTATTTTTTTAATTAATTTGACCAAAACAATTATTAAATAATAATAATTTTGTGTTTTATTGCTAAAAGAGTTATGTTATTAATGTGTGCTATTAAAAAAAAAAAATAATTCGATAACAGAATACATGAAATTTTGCAAACATGAAATTGATGTTTTGGGTCGATTTTTCTTTTTCTACTTGCATACATATCGTAAATTTTCTAAATTGTCAAAAATTGAGGGTGTAGCAAACTGTATAAAAAGTTAAAAATTATCTATTCATAATGAATGCTTTCGGAAATTTTATTAAAATTCGATTTGGATTTTTCAATATTGATATCATTTGGAAACCGGATGAAATTTGTGCTGGTGCTTTGTAATACATAACGGGACTATAAATTATGAAGGCAAACTTTAATATCTCTCTGTAGTCAGTAGTCATATATATACCGTTTCGTATTATAATAAATTTTCAAATGCTTTACGAATTTGAGATTATCATAATAAATTTCAAATTTGAATGAATGTTTTATTTGATATAAGGTTGCTGGAAAACACAATCCAATTTATGAAGCCTATTATAAACAAATCGACCCAAAGGGTACGGGTGCTATTGAGGCCATGACGGCTGCAAAATTCCTAAAGAAATCTGGATTAAGTGATGTGGTTTTAAGTAGAGTGAGTAGTTTTATCATTTAATTTAGAAATTTAAAATCCGAGCAATAATATTTAACTGTTGGTTTTTGATAGATATGGGATTTATCGGATCCATCGAGACGCGGTTGTCTAGATAAAACTGGAATGTTCGTTGCACTGAAATTGGTTGCTTTGGCACAAGCTGGAAATGATTTAAACATGAGCAACATTTTTGTGGAACCTCCAAATCCACCAAAAGTGGTATGATTTTTTTTTTAAATTTTTTTTTTAGTGAAACGAAATTATACATTTTTAGTTGTGATCAAGTGAATTAATTAATATGTTATGTCATTTCAGGGGGATATACCAAAAATTATGCCACCAAAAATACAATCCATCCCAGCTACAAATACGGACTGGACAATGAAACAATTGGATAGATTAAAATATGAAGAATTATTTGAATCTTTACAACCAATTGATGGATTAATTCCTGGTAATAAAGTTCGAGGAGTTTTAATGGATTCTAAATTACCATTGGATACGCTTAGTAATATTTGGGATTTAGCCGATCAAGATAAAGATGGAAGTTTGGATAAACATGAATTTATTGTTGTAAGTAATTTGAACGATATTCGTATATTTTTAAATTTTTAAATAGAATAATAATAATTATGTATTACATATTATTTATTATGATTTTGTTTTTTTTTTTAATTTTTATTATTAAGGCAATGCACTTAGTTTATCAAGCATTAGACAAACGAGCAATACCAACTTCATTGCCGGTAGAATTACAACGACCATCACAATCAATACACTCGGCGAATAGTGGATTTTCCTCTGGAGGTGGTTCTGATAATGGTTTTGTTGCCCATTTTCCAACAGATATTGCACCACCACCTCCAGTTCCACCATTACCAATTGCAATTATACCACCTGCTATACCACCAATGCCTCGAGTACCAATAATGCCAAGTGTGCCAAGTATGCCTCTAATTCCATCTGATTTATTAGTGCAGCCATTGGTTAGTGGCATTGGTGTTGGAGCTCCTGTTGATTGGGTAGTTACTGCACAAGATCGTGCTCGTTTTGATGCCATATTTACCAGAAGCGATTTAGATAAAGATGGTCTTGTTTCTGGAATGGAAATAAAAGATATTTTCCTTCAATCGGGTATTCCACAATTGTGTTTAGCCCAAATTTGGGCTTTATGTGATACACATCAGTTGGGAAAATTAACATCGGAACAATTTGCATTGGCTATGTGGTTGGTTGAAAGAAAACAAAATGGAACGGAACCACCTGATATACTTGCACCAAATATGATTCCACCAAGTTTACGAGGTGGTACTGGTACTGCATTAGCTAATTTATTAGGTGATGCAATTATAACACCACAATCAGAACCACAACCAACATATACCAATCCTGAATTGGAAATGATTTCAAAGGAAATTGAAGAATTGGCTAAAGAGCGTCGCTTATTGGAAAATGATGTTGCTCAAAAAGAAGCAGATATTCGTATTAAAACAGGTGAGATGCGAAGCCTACAAAGTGAATTAGATACATTAGTGGCTACATTAAAACAACTGGAAAATCAGAAGGGAGAAGCACAAAAACGACTTGATGATCTTAAGGCACAGGTAAATAATTTATATAAATTTTATTTAAAAATTGTTGATTTTAAAAAATATTTCATGATGTTTTTTGGCACGTACATTAACTTACACTTATGCCACTCTTTTAATATTATTTTTTTTAATAATTTTATTCTTAATTGTGTATTTAAAAAATTTCAAAATTATTTCTTTGTATATTAAGATTTTGTTGTTAGATAAAAATTTTGCTATTCTCAGAGAAATATAATAATTAATATACGAATGGGATAACAGGTTAAAGTAAAATAATTTGCTAAATTAAATATTTAAATATAACATCAAATCTTTTGAAATCTAAATTAATTTCAGTAGCACTTCTTCAACTTCAAACATAGAAATTTCAACTAAAGCCAATAGTATAGCAATTAAACACGAATTTACCGATATAATAATATTGAATTCATTAAGTTGGTAAAATTTAAAGGCACTGTTACAGTGACCATCGTTTACAGCGTAACGTAACTCGTAACTATAGTCAAAATCATGCATTATTCATTTTATTTGCACCAAATGCAATATCGCAAACGCAGTAAAAATCGATTGCTAAGCGATTTTGATTATGGCTACGATCGTTTACGTCGTAAACGATGGTCATTGTAGCAGTACTTTAAGGCAATGAAATCGTATTTATTTGTATGTCGAATGTGATTCGAGTTTTATTTAAATATTTGTATCTGATCTATTAGAAATTTTACCGCCGTTACTTTTTGGATTAATTTCGTAACTTTTATTAATAGACCACAAACTGGTTACACACAACTTTTCCCAATTTTAGTTTTTGCTGATATTTAGTATTTAAAAATATATAACAACATCTGATAAATGAAACGTTATATACCAAACCATTGTAGCTAGTTTTAAAATAATTTATAATAATTACTCATTAATTATAAAACTTTGCATTTGAAATCATTTATTTCTTCATTTCATTACTACTTGCATGTTAATTTTCTTTTTTTTTATTTCTTTATTTTTTTTTTATTATTTTTTTTTCCGGTATTTAAAAATTGGATTTGGTTGGCTTTATTTTTACCTTAATAATTTGGTTGCAACACAAAAATTATATTCTCTTTTGGATATTGTTTCTACTGCTTCTACTATTTTCTAATTAATTAATTGGAAACAATTATTACAAAAAAAAAAAAAAAAAAAAACACGTTTAAAAAGAAAAATGATGTAGATGAATCGGTACATTGTGTAAATGTAGATATTGAGCAGACAAGAGATAAGGTTGGTTGTTTTATGAGAAATTTGTTTTAACAATTTTTACATTTTTGAAATTTTCTTTTATGATTATGATTTTTTTTAATATATTGTAATAATTAACCACAGTAATTGCACGAACATATTTATTATTTTGATATAGTTTAAATTGTTCACTAATATATACTAAATTAATTACTAATAATTTTAATATAATATGTTTAAATAATGACGGCGAATGATAAATTTAATCAAAAAAAACAAAAAAAAAAAATGTTCGCACTAACTTTATTAACAGGTTACTAAGATTCGTGAACAATGTTTAAAACAAGAAGAAACGATTCGTGAACAAGAAGGTGAATTAGATTCAAAACGTGGTGAACTTCAAAAACTTAAAGATGAAGAAGCTTCACTTGAAATGGAATATGATAAAAATAGGCATGAATTAGAAAGCCTTTCGAAAAATTTACAAGACACTCAACTACAAATCTGTCAAGTTAGTAATTTCCTTTTCTTAATACATTAAAATTTGTTAAAATTGATATTAATTATAAAATAAATGCTACTTTAGATAAAAGCAATGGTGTCGCAACTGGAAGAAAATCAACGACAAATGAGTGACGCATTAAATATATGTAAATCTGCAATAGAAGCAAATGATCCAAATTCAGTGTCTTATTATTCACTGAAACTCGAACCAGATTTTAGAGAAGCTAAAAGTGCACTGGAAATCAAAGCGGTAAGTTACATTTATTTGCATTAATTTCAATTGGTTTCATTTTATTTGAAATTTGATTTCTAGTAATTATTTGTCATTTATTTGTTAAAGGAACCAGCAAATGATCCATTCAATGATAAAACCAATGGATTCGGTGATAGTGGCGCATTCGTTACGGATTCATTTAAATCAAATAATTTTTCGTCAGCATTCGATGATAATGTACAAAGTTCCAGTGGTTTTGGTGATCGATTTGCACCAGCAACTGGTGGTGGATTCGATGATTCTTTTACAAGCAGTAGTGCTTTTACCGTTACAAAAAATGATCCATTTGCAGCGAATTCAACCATAAGTGATCCATTTGGTGATCATAAAGGCGCAACAGCTGTTACACCAGATGTATGTATTATTACATTACATATGTAAATATATATTTACTAATTTACATTTATTTTAAATATTTCTATTTATTTTCGATACAGCCAAATAAAGATGATTTTGGAAGTGATCCGTTTGCCATTCTACATGCACCTACATCTGCTAGTCAAATTCTAAGTCCCAGTCCTAGTATTGGACAAAAATCTGGTCCACCGCCGCCTAGACCTGAATCACCAAGCCCTGCATTACCACCTAAAAAAGCTAAACAACCACCACCAAGACCTGCACCACCTCGACCTTTACAGGTATATTAATGAATTTTACATGTAGAGAGAGAGAGAATGATTAAACCACCGATTTATTAACAATTAATTAATTTAATAAAAAAAAAATATATTAAAAGGGACCAACTCCGACAAAACCAGAAGCTGGATTCGGGAGTGCAACTGCTGGCCCAGGAGGCTTTGCAGATTTTGCTGATTTTGACAATAAGGTTGGTAGTTCGAATGAAGTTTGGCGTATTGGCACTAGCCCTAGATGGAATTGGTAGTTTTTGCATGGGTTTTTCGTATTGATATTATTATTATTATTATTTTGAATTTATTTTGGTTTTATAGATCTTAGCCAATTTAATTGTTATAATTTTTTTTTTTTTGTAGAATAATAAACTAATATTTTTAATGCATGATTTCAACTTATTATTTAATAATACTAAATTTTAAAACTGTTGATAGTGATTGTTTTATAAGTGCCATCGTAATCATACCGAACATTTTACAACAATAAAATGACTAATTTTAGTTTTAAAATATTCATTGATCTAATTTTTTAATTATATTTCTGTTGATTTTAGTAATGCTAAATTTATCAGTTTATTTTTTTTTTTAAATCTGAAATATTTTATGATTTTATAGAAATTGAATTGCTAACATTGAATTGCATGCAATTTACTTAGTATTTAAATTCAGTATTTTACTTTCGTGTTCATGCATTTTTCTTTCAATATTCTCACCATTCTCACAAATATTTATCAATTTTGACAATCATAACATTTTCTTCTATTTCTGCTTGTTACAGTGAACATCTTACAAGTTCAACATTTCACTAACAAGTTAATAATTTAATAAAAGAAATTAAAAATAAGTATATTTAATAAAAACAAAAAAAGAAAAAAAATTAAACCAACAATAATTAGATATGATGAATAACGAAAAATTAAAAAAAAAAACAAAACAAAAAAACAAAAAAACAAATATTAATAATTTATTGCCGTAGTTTAGATTAAAGTAAAAACTAAAAAGTATTTAACAATTATTTTCCATTTCTTAAATGATTGGATTATTTATATATAAATAAATCTGTTTGATTACCTTTAAAACTTAAATATTATATAATAACTAAGTAGCGAATGGTAATTGATTAATTTACATTTCATTATAATCTCGATCTCGTTTATTTATAGATTTAATTTATCTTATATTTGCTATTAAACAAACAAAAAAAAATATATATATATTAAATTTTTCTTCAAAATGATGAAAACTTTCTGAAATAATAGTTGTCTACGAAACTAATTACTATTTGAGAAAAAAAATTACCAGCAGCTATTTTCAGTTTTGTTACAAGGAAATTATAAATAATTTAGGTATAAAATTTATAAATTGTTTAGCGAAATCATATATAATCGTACACGCAATGCTGTATGTCACACAAAATAATATTTTCTAGAAAGTAAAGTAAAATAAAAAAAAACAAAAACATAAAGCTTAAATTTCTTTATTTATCTGAGACTGGAAAATGTGTGACAATCAGTTATTTAATATTTTGGATTAAAAAAAAATTTGCGATATCAAATTGATATTTTGCGTAGTGCACATAATTTAATATTGAAATATTTTCTATGTATAAAAATTCATTTGCACCCAAATCACTCGTAAACTTTTATTACTAGCGGCTTATTAATAAAAATATGCGAAAAGGAGACAATCTACAATGAAAACAATATGAAAAAAAAAAACTTGTGTCTTTATCGCATTTCGTTATTAATAAGTTGCCAGCTACATTTTCTGCGGCCAGAAACTTACATGGTGTAAGTATGGGTGTGAGATTGTTAACGAAATTTGTTAAATGTTAATAATACTTTCTTATGAGACCATTAATGACAAATAATATTATTTTGAAAGCTGGTTATTACAATTTTTTTTTATAAAAACATTCATAACACATTCACTAAATATTTTAAAACTTTTTATTAATAGAAAATAGCATTCAAAAAAGGGAATATTGTTAAATGAATCTATTAGAAGCAAAGTCCGTCTATTCCATTTTCGTTTGGCAAGTAATTTCATTCCTTATGGTATAGCGAGATAACGACCAAAAGAAAAATTACACGGGGTTTACTTCTAATAGATTCAAATATTTAATTTACATTTATAATTCATTCATGCTAAAAATTATATGTAATTTTAAACTAGATTCACATACAAACAATATTCTAGGTAATGAATGCGCATTATTTATTTATCTAATTTTTTCAAATGTAATTTGGCAAAACCAATAATTCTTTAATAACGAATCGATGTTGTTGCAAATGAATGTTATGGTTTGCAAAATAACACAGATTGAACTAGAGATTTTGTATAAGCCGAATCACTCGTTTTACACATCAAACTGTTAATATTTCAAAATTGTGTTTTAACATAAAATATATGTCACGAGATCGAGAGTATTATGTAATTTTGAGCATAAAGGATAATTTTTACAATATGCAATAAATTAATTTTGATTAGTATTATTCAAAGATAGGCTAAATTTATGATTTAAAAGAAAGAAAAAAAACAAACATATAAATATGAACGCTTTACTTTAAAAAGTAGATATTATAAAATGAATATTTATATAAGAAATGAGGAAAAAAAAAATAAATAAAATAAACAAAGAACAAGAAATGAATAAATAAATAAATATATAAATAATAAAAGATAAATATTAATTACATAAAATTTAAAACTAAAATAAAATTAAAATTACTTATTATACCCCCCCAGTGATTCCCAATTTTAATCAAACTTAAAAACTATTCTATTATTTAAATGAAAATCGCGAAATAAATCTAATTTAAGTATTGAAAACAAAAAAACTAAATTAGCTAAACAAATAATTTAATAATAATCATAATAACATTTATTTTATTGGCATTTAAAATATTTGTTACCTTGAAAAATTCATTGAATCGATAAAACTATTTGCAGTTTTTCCATATTTTGAAAATATTATTATTTTCTTATCAAATTTTAAATGAATTTCAGTAATTTTATAGGTTTGCAATTACTTCACAAAGTTCAGTTGTGTAAATGCATTTTTTACTTGAAAAACTTTTATGCATGAATAGAAAACCGGAAAATTTTAAGAATTTCATTCTACTCGTTATAAAATTAACAAAAAAAAAAAAAAAATATAAAAAAATAATAATAAAAAAAATCTATTTTTATGTACATATCATCCATGTAGAAATTATTACGTTTACAATAGATTAGAATTTAGGACAAACAAATAATCAACGATAACGTAAACGCCTATATGTTTAAACATAAAAATTAGATATTTTGTTTTAAAATTTCTCATATATTGAAAATTATATTTCGATAAATTGTGGAATAGAGAAAAAAGATTGTTTGATTTAATTTTTTTTTTCTTTTTTTTTTTAAATAAACAATCGAATATTATTTGCACAGAAAAATTCGAAAAATGTGGTAACTTTCACTAAAACTTAAGTATGAATTGAAAAATTAATGTGATTGAAAATTTGTAATAATATAGTATAATATTGAGCACGTCTCATGGTAACCCTCACCCGCCTCTTCATTTAACTAACATTACTAACCAAACACTAATTGCAATATCAATTTTTTTTTAATTTTTTATTAACAATTTTCTATTATTAATTTTGAATTGGCTTCCAATAATTTATTTTAGTTTTAGGAATTATTATTATTTCATATTTTATTTTCTTCCAATATATTTTTTTATGATTTTTTTAAACAATTTTATTACTTACTCTTTTTTTTCTTGTTTTTTGTTTTTTTTGTTTCGGTTTGTTAATTTTTACTGATATTTTACATTCAAAATATAGAATTGCAACGTGTCAGACTTCTCTGAGGACCCCTTTAAAGATTATCGATACGAAGATCCTTTCAGTATTCAAGATCCATTTGATGAGAATGAAGGTAAAAATCATCTGCTTTTTGTTGCATCATTTTATATTAAGTTTTTCTTTTTTATTTTTATTATTATTTATTATGATTTTAAATTTTTAATTGGCTGGACAAAAAAAAAATACCTATAATTTCAGAACCTTTCCCTTCAACCGAATTACCATCACGAAACAATATCAAATTAGACAACATTATTATAACAAACAGTAATCATTCAAAAATCGAATCAATTTCTAAGTCAGATAATAATCATAATAATAAAATCAATGAACTTTCGGATACAACAATTTCATCAAATTTTGCCAATTTCGATGAGTTTGTGACAACCGAAACTGATTTTTTTGCCGCATTTAATGATAATTTTAATAAAAATAAAAATGAAATAGCCCAAATCGATGCATTTGGTGTTGGTAGTTTCGGTACCAATGGTGATTCTAAACATACAACCACATTAATAAAAAACACAAAAAATCATCATACCAGCAGCATCACATCAACTGATAATAAAAATGCATTCAATGATAATTTTGAAGATGAATTTTCTAATATGAAAATCACAAATAAAACAACACCACATCTACAAAATTCAAATGCATTCGATGATGGATTCAGTGAATTCAATAACAGTAATACATTCGATGCATTTAATAAAATATCAGCAATCAATTTGTCAACATCAAAAAATTTAACAAAAACACCGCCAGTTATACAAAATGTAAAAACAAAAAATTTTAATGGAACTAACAATAATAACAATAATGAAATTAGTGATACACCAAAAGTCACCGAAAGATTTGCGGTTGATTATTCGAAAACAGATCAATTTGACGATGATTTACAGGCCGTTTTAAAGAGAAGTCTTGTCGAACAGTAATTTTTATTTATTTAATATTTACGATTATGACAACAACAACATCATCAACAAACAAAAAAAAAAAATGAAATTATTTTAGTTACATATTAAATTGTGTCCACATATATTTTAGAATTTAGAATATTATTATCTACATTATTAAGTGAAGTATTATTTTTGTTCAAATATTCTTTTTCTTTATTTTATCATAACAAAATCTATTTAAATGAACGTATCATTTTCAGAAACAGTTTTTTTTTTTTTTTTTTTTTTGTTTTCATTTTATATTTTTTATTCATAATAGTGTGAATGTATTTTCAAAAAAAAAATTATCGTGCAGTTTCGGTGATAATAACCGCCGGGCCGGGTACAATCCGTTAATTTTGTGGTATTAAAAAAACAAAAAAACAAAAAAAAACTTTAGATGCGATAAATTCATTGTAATTGAGATCCGAACTACGTGTTCAAATAATCTTATAATAATTTAATATTCGGTGTACCTAAAATTTATAGTTCGTCTATTATGTGAATTATTAATTATTATTTTTTTTTGTGTTATTATATTTTCTTTATGTAAAAACGAAAAGAAAAAAATTGTTTCTTACTTTTAAATGCAAAACAAACAAACAAAAAAAAACTAAACTAAACAATAAACAAGAACCACATCCACATTATGTTAATGAAAAAAGCTTTATCTAAAATTAATTTAAACAAAAACAACAAGAAAAAAAATATATATATATGATTTATTACAAGAAAAACATATTTTTTTTTCATATATTTTACTCGACGTATTTACTCATACACTTATTAAAACATTTTATTATTAAACAAACAAATCACTAAATAAATAAATGACGGAGAAAACATTGAAATTATCATTCGAAATAAATTGGAATTAGAATATTAATTATTATTTGGCTGGCGGTTTCCTTACAGTTGGTATCTTTTGGTATCTTTTTTCTCTTTTCTTTTTTTTTTTTTTTTTTGGGCAAGTTAAGTTTTCTGTTTGAAATATTAGAAATATACGAGAGGCTAAGTGAAGATAGGTCAGCAGTTGAAATATCAGTCAGGAATTATATTAATGGTCTGAAGAGAAATATGAATCTAATAAGAATAAAACTAATTAAAAATAATATATAAATAAATAAAATCGTTCAAACTATTCAATGTCTATAATTAATGCTTTGTAAATGGTTTTATTTGATCTATCACAGTAATGTTGCCTTACAGATGAGAAATTTAACGACACTTTTCAATTTTTCATTTACTTGAGAAACCGGACAAAAATGAAACGAATTTAAAAAATTTGTAAATGAATTGCAATAAATATTTTCCCAAGTTTTTTTTTTTTGTCATAAGATGAAATTTTCTTTCGGATAAATCGAAATAAGTAATTTGAAATGCGTTTCAAATAAATCCATGTTTTGATTCGAGTCTTTAAAGATGTTATTGTAGAACATTCAGCGGTAATTTAATTATTTAGAATAGATAGTATTTAATATATTTGAGTGGAATGTCGTTTAGATTTGAAACTGAAAGGAAATTTTGTCTTCTGAACACAAAATTAATTATTGAATTAGAATGCGTTTGAAAAGTCAACGATTTAACAACATTAACAACAACATTAAAAGAAATTATTTCGATGATTAGACTCAAATCAATTAATTTTCGATATTAACTGAAATGAAATAATTCTCAATAGAAAAATTCTTCAGCTTTACCTTTACGAAAATTGAATTCATTCATAAAATTTAAAATTACTATATTACTAAAGCCATCATATTTTAAGTATTAATACTCAACGAAAAACTATTTATAAGCAAAATTGTTTACAAGAAAAATAGAAAAAAAATAATTATTATTAATTAAAAAAAAATGTGTATAAAAATATGTAATAACGATAATGTTATGACTTAAAATTTGAAAGGAAATGATCAGTGGAATTAGAAAATATATGTAAATAACAAAAATTCGATTCATTTTTTCCATCTAGTTCTTTTTTTATTTGAATTATTTTTTTTTTTTGCAAAAAACCTATATAAGAAAATTAATCCGTATTTCATTTCATGAGAAGAAAGAATGTTTTGTGTGATTTTTTATATTCAGTTCATTCTACTTTCTTTTCAATAAATTTAGTGAGAGGGACAATGACTTTATAACTTTATTTTGTTTTAATTCTTTGTTATATTGTTATTAGCTTCTATTGATTATTTCTAGCGCGTATAAAAAGGCAAAAAAAAAACCACATACAATTATACATTTATTGTGCATATTTATGATTATTTAAATAAAATTACCTAAAAAAATATATATATATATATAAAAAGAAATTTAATATAAAAAAAAAAAATATTATAAATAGCTATTAATGTATTTAAAAATTTATTGAAAACAAAAAAAATTGAAAAGAAAACGAAAAATCCAAAAATTAATTTAAACAAAATAATATATCAAAATCAATCATAAAGAAAATTTATGTTATTCATCGCATAATTAATATGTATTAATAATATAATTGAAATTAATAAATAAATGTTTATGCACAGCAGTGAAATTAATATAGAATGGCATTCATTTCTAACTAATTTTCAAGGATATTAACGACACTTTTTTTAAGTATCGCGATACCGATACCGATACTATCGGTTACACTTTTCGATACTTCTTCCGATACTTAAAATTTAAAAAAAATTGAGGAAAAGTAAAGGGTTTTCCACCTTACCTAAAAATCTGTTTTTTTTTTTTAAATTGTATTTTTCATTTTTCGTAAAATCTTTACAAATAACAAACTTTCTTAATATGTTTGTAGAGATGTAGAGATGAAAAGCCTTTTTTAGCGCAAAAAAATTTGCGGAAAAACGCAAAATTTAGAAAAACAAGCTGCTAATGGATTGGTACACCGTAGACGACTTCATTTTTGTAAGGAAAAAAACACGTGATCAAAAAAAAAGGGAGAATTACCACCCAAAAAGCAAAAAAACAAAAAATTGGATCTCAAGACAAAAAATATTATATAACGTCAGTATAAATATTTTCAGTAAAAACAAATTCTACGTCTTTGGAGATCCAGAAAAAAAGTGATAAAATAAAAAATTAAACCAATACTGGTTTTTTTTTCAAAATTTTCAAATTTCGCAAATAGAAGTAAAAAGCTAAGGGTTCCCCTTTACAAATGTTTACTTGAAAGTATCACTAATAAAACTGTGCTATCGATACCGATACTGATACTACAAAAAGTAACGATCGATAGTATCGGTATCGATTTCGATACCGATAGTCACAGGCTTGCTAATTCTAGGTAATTAATTTATATGTGAGAAGTTTTAATCAATTCAAAAGAAATGACTGTGAATCCGTTGGCGTTCAATTTTAAAGAGGCTTGGCGGCAATAAAATTGCACTTGTCACATATAAAAAAAAGAAAAGAAAAGAAAATAGATTCAAAAGTGTCGCTGCTAATAAACAAGTGAGTAATTTACTTTTACCTGTTGAATCTAAGCATATATTTCTGCCGTTTTTACCTGGTATCTAGGAAGTTAATCATCACATATTTACATACATTTATATAAAAATGAAATCGAACATACTTAAAAATATTTGAAATTTTTTTCTCACTAACGACAATAAAAATTATACTCTGGTATATACGTTTTATACATAGCACAATTGACGCTTTAACAGTTTTATTTAATTTAAAGAATTTATATAAAAATTTAGTTCAATCTTGCACATGCTTTTTTTAGTCAAATTTACTTAAATTATCATTTAAATCCTCTGGCGACTCTGAAATCGCTGTATCTTCAGTGAATTTTCGTTTTTTCTGTCCATTGCTGGAAAATGGTGTAAGTTGTTTAACATGTGTATCTTCACTTTGTGGAATAGATTTTGACAAATCAAATTCTTTAGGACGTTGTGCCGGATTGAATTTTTCTTCTAACGCAGCAAGTGAAATTAGAATTGCTTCTTCGGTACGAATGGTTCGGGATCCTATCATGTAAAAAATTATGTTATTCTTAAATATAAAAAAAATATTTGTGAAATTAATTAACTTACCTTGATTTGGAACAGTATTTAAATAATGATCAAACAGTAAACTTGGATCATCAACTTCGAATTTATCTTCATTTTCTAATGCAGCTTCTAGACCTTGAAGACCACCATAAACAATTAATGCATGATTATAACATAACGATTCTTTTTCAACTTCGTGCACATTATCTCCTTTATCTGATGTTCCAATAGTTAAATCATAACCATCTTCATATGGTGATTTTGTGAAGATATCAGATAATGATTTTGCAATTCGTACCGTATAGCCCCAGTATACTCCTGTTTCAGCTCGTGGTAAAGATGGCGATACAATAGTTCCTCTTATTTTTCTGGATTTTAAATCTAAATTACAATTTTTTTTTTTATTTTTTTTATTTAATTTATGTTGGCTATTGCAAATGTAATTTTTATACCTTGATCTGGTTGTAGTTTAACAGTTACTCGTATACCAGGAGTTAGAAGCTTATCCACTAAACAATCATTCAGCAGTCCAATATTAACGTAAGAACCTTTAGTTTGCTTCGGTGGTTTGGCCGAAACAACGCCTTCTCTAAAATATTAAATACAATTATTCATAAGCTGAACGAACATATAATAAAAATATACAAAACTCTTATTAGTCCATTTCAGCTATAAAATCACCTGAAAATAAATTCACTTTGTTGACGTAAATGATGTGGGGCATCCAGTGGATTTAAAAGTCCTGAAAATTTTAAATCTTTGTGTAATGGAAAAAAGAATTTCCGCAAATATTGTGGACATTCTAAATATTGTAGTATTCTTGCTAATTGCAAACAGCAATTTCGTACAGTTTCTCCTGATTCATCATCAATGTCTTCACTTAATTTTGATCGTTTTGAATCCATTGGACCAGTATTGCCAGTATCGCCAAGATCATCAAATACAACTATCTCATCAACTTTAAATATGGCTGCAGCCCGAGCTATTTGGCCAGCTAAATATGTTCTCAATTCAGCTGATTGTGCATTTTCTAGTATCGAACCAGGCACAGCAATGCTAATAGTAGAAACTAATGCAGCCGGTTGCTCTTGTTTTTCTACTTTCTGTTTTTCTAATGCTTCACGTTTCTTTTGTTTCTCTAACTTTTTTACCATATTTTCTTCTCGATGCTGTTTTCGCTGCTCCTTACGTTCACGATGAACTTCTTTCCATGTTTTCTTTTTGCCACTATTAATAGGAGTCGACATTTTATAATGATTTTCTATTTAAATTATTTGAAAAGTTAACAAAACACGTGTGTTTACGTTTTGCTCTCGATTTTATAAAACAACTTGTCAAATTTTACACTTACAATTGACTTTTCCTATTCAGTCATTTTATGGCAATAATAGGTACTAATTCCAATATGTTATTTCGAACAACAACCAAATAGTAAATACTTAATTATAATATATCTCATACAAAAAGAGTCTGAAATAAATCAAATTTAAGAATAGACACATTTCTACTTGAGTTTCATTCAATAATACTATAGATACACTAGAAAGATAATGATGATCTTAATGAAGTTTTGACCAATCAGAGCGCGTTTATCAT
>JAABKK020030891.1:0-15612 GCA_011634745.2 Catotricha subobsoleta
TTGCACTGAGTACAAAACTGCACTCAGTGCAGAAAAAGTGCAGCACTGAATGACATATTTGGAAACACCATAAGTATATACATTATAATAATATTTATTTTTAAAGTATGAAATCACACAAATATTTTCCACTTTTTATTAAGAATTAAAATTAAAGTGTACAACACAATATTGATCATAATAGCTCGACTATTTTCTAATGATTTTTTTTTTATATTAGGTAGACTGGACAGTGTTTTGGTTTATTCCGCATAAGAATGTAACCGAGTTGTGTTTATAATAGTCATTCTCAATTTTATACCCAAGGGCTACGTAATATAATATCAATTTTTTTAAATAATTATATGTGGAAGAAAGACGATAAATTGTTGGTCGATTTGTTACAATCAAATATTTAGTTGGAAATAAATCTACTAGATAACAAAAACAAACTGCTTACTAAATTTGTACAGAACTTCATTTTTGCGAGTATTGAACTCATTAAAAAAAAATGTGTCATTAACAAAAAGTACTCAAGTTTTCCATCCTTTTTCTCAAGATTGATTGGACGGATTTTGATGATTGGCCCCCACCGTTAGACGCAGAATTAAGTCGACATCAATATATACATATAAGTTTTGGTTTTAAAATTTCTTGCACTATAAGAAAACCCCCGGAAAAGTCATATTTTAATTTTATATACGAGTATTTTTTTTTCTTTTTCGATTAGGCTTTTACTTCATTTATGAAAAAATGATTAACCTACAATTTGGACGCAGATAAAAATGTCGTCAAAATATATAGGTTTTGGTTTTCGATGTAAAAATTCAAACATCAAAAACCGTTCACTCAATCTTGAGAAAAAGGATGGTAAACTTGAGTACTTTTTGTTAATGGTATATTTTTTTTTTACTGGTCGCAAAAATGAAGTTCTTTACCAATTTAGTTGGCAGGTTGTTTTTTAATAGCATGGTGTTTTTTTTAATCACATATGGTTTTACGTTATGAGTGTGTTAAGTACTTCGGAGAATGCAATAAAAAAAAAAATTAACGGTAATCAGAAGACAAAATGCAACTCAGAAAAAAATCGATCCACCCTACTAACTAACTACCTATTTAATGTGATATATAAAGAAATTAACAATTTTCGTATTTCATGTTAACACTGTCACAATAATATATACATAATATCTATCTGTCAGCTCATAAACAATTGCTTACCTATAATTTAAATTGAACTTTATTAAACAATACAAATAAGTGTTTAATGATATCTATTTTTTGAATACAAAATTAGCTTTTTATTTTTATGAAAATATTATTTATCGAAACCTGTTAATAGAAAAA
The DNA here is from genome assembly GCA_011634745.2 of Catotricha subobsoleta. NCBI lineage: Eukaryota > Metazoa > Arthropoda > Insecta > Diptera > Cecidomyiidae > Catotricha > Catotricha subobsoleta. Next base: position 1,327 of record JAABKK020030891.1, read on the forward strand.
TATGTCGCTATTAAAATTGATCAGCTGGTACTTGAATAAAAATAAAACAGTTGAATATATATTGCTCGGGTTGTATTTTGCTCTGCTTCTTATTATACTTATATATAGATTTTGGGTTACAAAATGTCGTCTGTATGTTTTATGTTTACTTTATTTTTGTTCTATTTTTTTAATTAATTATTTACAAATATAAACACCTACAGAATAATATAAGAACCCGCAAAATCGAACTATGATAACCAGAAATTCGTTCTTGACTATTTAATAACATTTTTTAAAAATTCTAAATTAAACAAATAATTTTAATTAAAAATTTTTACATAAAATATTTTATTGAAACAATTTAAATGTATAATATAACTAATTGTTTTGCACTCCCTTCATTATTTTTCTTTTTCTAATTATTTTATATGTTCTTATTATTTTTTTTTTGTATTGTTTTAATTTTTATTTTTTGTTTACATAATTTATAATGATATTATTAATAATAATATTAAAAAATAATAATAGTTTATAAAATATAATAAAATTTCTATCAAGCATTTAGTTTTCAAAGAGTATCCGAATAGATGTAGTATTTTGTAAGTGATAATGACAATAAATATTATTTTATTAACACAAGATTTATAGCTATTTCATTCTATTCTTTACAATGTAAGCTAAACTACTTCAAATTGATTTTCTGTCATTAAAAAAAAGCCTCAGACCGCAGTATTTTCTTTATATTTTTATTACTATACTAACAAATTCTTTACATGCACTCACTTAATCCAATAAAAATAAGTAAGCTTTTTTCTCTTTTTATGCCGTTTGGCATCAGAAAGATAAATATAAATGCTCACTTATTCGAAGAATTGAATGAACGATAAATGCATGCGAGTCGGATCTCGAAAATTGTTAATTATCTTTCTAGCAGCTAACCTCCTCAGAAGATAAAATATTGATTTTCATTAATCGTTTTGGTATTTAAAAATTGTCTGTCATTTTGACATGTTCGAATTCTTCCTTAACCAGACAGTTTTGGCTGCAAAAGAACCATCCAAAATTACAGACACGCAGTTGAAAATATATATAATTTATAGAATATTCGAGATTAAAAAGAAAATGTATATAAATTAGTTGCATGGATTGGCTAATCATTCAATAAGTAATCGACTCAATCGATTGATAGCCAATGTCCAGAATTATTAAATAGTTTCCATATTAAGATATTAATCGTTATTGTCACTTCCAAAATGTATTTTATTTTTCAGATGCTCTCTTTGATATGATGCCCTTGATTTGCTTATAGGTATAGTAATAACTATTTTCTAAGATTAAAAAACGAAAATTATTATGATTTCATTTTACTTTTATCTTTTCTTTTCTGTTCTTTTTTTTTTTTGTAATAGCTAATTGTTGTAATTAATTGCTATTATGTAGAAGTATTCTATTTCATATTTTGAATTTTAATTAACAAAATAAATTGTTTATATTATATATAAAAAAAAATATATATATATAATAATATAGTTACTCATTTTATTATTATTATTATTTATTTTTTTTATTGGAAAGAGATTTTATATTATTGGTTAATATTAAATAGTGTAAATATTTTAAGATATAATTTCATAATTATTTATTTTGTTTTGTTTATTATTAAATTGATTAAATAATAACTAAATTAAAACCTGTTTGTTCATCGAAAATGGAATCGTTATTTTCACATACATTTAATAGATTTTTTACTTCATTTTTTTTATATATTTTTTGTTTTCATTCTACTATTTTAAATCATTTATTTTTATTTTTGTGATTTATTAAAAAATGGCAGATTTTCGGTTGCAAAAATACATTTGCACCAAAAAAAAAAAAAAAATGTTAAGAGAATACAAATTTTTAATTATAATTGAATATTTTTATAAGATGATTTTCTTATTCAATTGCTATTTCATTGTTAACAAAAATGTTACGTTATGTAATGCGTGATAAAAATTTTAAAATATTTCTACATTCGCTTATATCGTTGTATAATTTATATATGTTGCAAGATTCAATAATTTCTTATTTCAGAATATTATTTCTTATTTCTTTTTTTTACAGAGCTCGTTTTTTTTTTATTCGCTCAAGTTCAAATCTTAATTAGATTTGACATTTAGTGTAAAAAAAATTCTAAATATTTCAGAGTTAGAGTTAGATCTAATACCTCAATAGAAAAAATATATGGTTACACATCCATATCTATTAATTATTACGTTAAGAACATAAGTTAGTCGATACGAATTAATGTGGGATAGCCGCGTAATTCGAAAAGGTATCTTCCTAATTTGACTCTAAAATAAACAAAAAAAGACTATCACAAAATGCAAATTTAATGGAAGATTGAACTAGAGCGAATAAAATAAAATGTTTTTAGTTACAATATTTTTGATCATTCATTTAAAACAATAAAAAAAATATAGCTAACTTAAAATATTATGGTCGAGATTGATATATTGAGCATTTTATTTGAAGTGTATTTCAATTAAAAGAGTTAAAACATAAATGAAATTTTATTTGTAACTATGAAATTTATTTGAATAACAAAATTAATTTTAGCCATCTAAACTAAACTAAAAAAAAATAAAATGCGTTTAGTAACAATGTTCTTCTATGAACTATATTTTATATCAACTTATCGAAATTATAATAATTTTTTTTTTAAATAGAAATGTAGCAAAAAGTTAATATCGCAAATGTAGGTAATTCAATTATAAAATTAATTTCTTTTCTATGGTTAACACTTTTATTTGGTAATTATTAATTATTAATTTGGGCACGATTGACATTTCCATATAATTAAAAATTAAAATAAGCTTTGAATCTGATTTTTGATTTATTAAGGGCCATTTTTTCAATCAAGGTTTAACGTAAACAGAGTTTTAACTTAAACTGGCCAACATCAGGCGTGGTTAAGTTAAAATCTTAGTTTAAACTGGATTGAAAAAATGATATCAAGTTAAACTGAGTTTAAAGCACGATTAATAAAATTTCCATAAAAATCATATTCAAAAACCAATTCAACTCAAATTTAAATAAAATGTGTGCTATATAAGCTTGCAATCATATAAAATTTTGCTATACACCAAATCAAATCCAACACGATATCAAAACAAAATTATTGTGGGTATAATGAAACACTAGACAATAAACCCACATTAAGCGCTAATATTTACAATAATTTAAATTACACGCGTTTTATACAAATCACATTTAATGAATTCTTCTAAATAAATAAATAATTTCAACATGATAAAAAAAAAAAAAAACAAATATGTATTTCTATCGAAAATTGAATAAGTAATAATTAGTACATTTGTATGTGCTTATCAAAATCTGTAATTGAAGAATTATAATTTTTTATTGTGATCACATTGAAGAAAATCATCAAAAGTTTTATATGGTTTCTCGATTGAATACAAACGATGCACCCGATGACTTTTTAATAATAAATAAAATCATAAAAATAACATTTTATTATTAAAATTAAAAAAAAGAAATCAAATAAAACAAAACGCTAATCTTATTTTATTATATCGATCTATTTCTATTATTTAGTGAACGCCATAAAAACTGACCATATAACCTCATTCGTACTTGCCTTTGCAGCCGCTTCAAAATCTAAATCCAATAGTTCACGTACTCTGCGCATTGCTAATTCATAGTCATCATCGTTGAGCGGTGCAAAAGCATTTTCTAAAACATCGCTAGCGTGTGCTAAAAATATTAGCGATAGCATTCGTTTATCCATGCGCTGTGGATCATTTACCCATTTTGATAATACCGAATCTTGAATCTAAAATTTTTTTTTTAAATTAATTATCGTAATTTTCAAAGTACCGTTTATTTATTTATTCGTATTTCTACCTTTTTTACTAAACGACATTTAATCACATTATCATTTAATGGGTGTGTGGTCATATCAAAGAGTAGAAAATTTTGTTTTTCTGTTGTAAGAACACCTTTTTCCACTAAATTCTTTGCCAAACGTTCTCTTACATTTTTCAATTGATATCGTAATTTAAGCGGATTCCATGTTTCACCACTTAAATATTCAATCCAACTTTGAACCGTTTCAGGTGGATCAGTATCTTTAATATGTTTTAGAGCTTCATCAAGTAGTACATCACCAGTTGGTGTTTCGGATTTTAGAATTAATTTACGTGAGGTAAGTCCTTTTCGGCGCATACCAGCACGTTCTAATTCAACTCGTCCACGTATACCCAATTCAATTAATATACATCCACGCAAACCACTTGATATGCAATCATTCCAAAATGATGTATATCCCTAAAAAAAAAAAAACAAAATAAAAAATGAAAACATAACATTAATACTATTGAAACAAGTGTATAGTTGATAAACATTCATGTGTTTAATTTAAAAATAAAATAAGTTTCTGAGAACAAATACATAAATTAGGTAAGTGATTTAGATTATATTTTATGTAAATTTAATAAAAAAAAAAATGAGCAGAAATGTAAAAAGTGGTTTGTATTTTCTTGTGAACTTGCCAGTGTATTTCCGGCTCTCTTGATACAATTAAAAATTTTAAATGTTATCTCCAACCCACACAATACAAAATATATTTGTTCGTAATCTTATAATTTTTTAATAAAATACCTACATACTACAAAATATTAAATAATAATTTTAAGCAATATTTGCGTAGTGCCTTATAATTAGATAGTTCAATGAGTGTTGCTTAACTTTCTGATAAAAAAATTGTTTACTTAAATATTCTGATGCAGAGAAATATAAGCAATTAGCGGCGTCATATAATAAAGATAATAATGGAAAATCGTTTGAATAAATTTTATAAGTGGCGTACTTAAATCATAGAATTTTTAAAATATATAATAAGAAGTAAAAATGTGAACGAAATTCGATAGAAATAATTTCATAAGAAAATTACCATTTTACCCTTCCAATTTTCAATAATATTAACATTAACTTTTGTGACAAACCTGTTGTTACACTAGACCCCCTGAAGCCTTATTCTTGTATTTCATGTGATACTATCATAATTATCACATACGATATTTAACATTGGTAATGAATGTCATATTTGTCACAATCAATTGATAATTCGGAAATATCGCATAAAATACAAGAATAAGGCCAACAGCTGCATGTCCATAACAAAAATTGTGTCATCAAGATATTAAATGTCCTCTATTTTGTTTACTGTTTATTTATTATATAATTCCGTTATCTAGTACAGGTAATAATGAAGTTTACAAGTCAATGAATTGGTAAACAAACAAAATATGAATAATAAGTATAAAAAATATACTTATTTTTCATTTTAAATTGTTGTTTGTCCATATTCATGTACATCGTCGTCCATGCATACTTTTAGTGGCTACATTAACTACATTAGCCTTCAAGTAACATACAGTTGACAACTTGCCAAAAATTATATTTCTAATTTAAATATGTAAAAGCATTAATATGAGTGTAAAACGAATAAAATTATTTAGTTAAAACACCGATTTTTCGAATTTAGGTATAAGCTACTATCAATCAGGATTGGATAAGTACTGAAGTACCAAAGTACCAGTACTGTTAAAATAAGAACTTAAACTATCGAAGTACAGTATATTATACAAAGTACTCGCAAAATTATGTACCGGAACTTAAATTGCTAATATTACAAGTACTTACTAATTAAATTAAAGTACTTTATTTAACACAAAAAGTTTAATCCAAACTTATGGGTTTTTATATATGGATCCTATTTTTTGATGACCACAAAAGATATTACAAATGCACTGTACTTGTAGAGACGTTTCAAAATATTCTGAGAATGATCTGCATAGGAGCGAACGGAATAAAACGTATAAAAACCTAATTTGCGAGGAGCTTAGTCTCAGAACATTTTGAATCATCGGTACAATGCGACTAGATTATCTATTAAAATGTAAAAAAAAGGAACATGCAATATAAATGTTTTCGCTTCAATATCTCGGAATTTGGTATTCAAATTAAAAATCAGCTTAAGCTGAATCCCAAGCAATGCATTTTTTACATTCTCGATGTTTTCACGCATCCCGCGATTCCTCTCTAAATCTAGTGTGTTATATTGAAAGCGCGTAAAAAGAACTAAATAAAAATAAAAATGAAAATAAGTACTTGTACTAAAGTTCTTTAAAATGGGTACTGAATTACTTTCTTGAAGTACTTCAAGAATGTACTTCAGTACAAGTTACAAGTACCGACTTTCACTTTTTTCGCCACCACTACCGATTTACCAGGTCAAAGTATACTTTACAACGCAAAGTTTGCAACATATACTTACCCACCCCTGCTATCAATTGATAAAACAATAAGAACAAATTCGAATGTATGACAAATAATGTTTATGATTTTTTTTCAGAAAATGCAATAAAATGTGGTATCTAGGAGGTATAAGCACCTACATTTTATTGTAGGTATTTCGTTTGTATGAATTTAGAAATACAGTTCGTATTGACAGATAAGTAAATAGAATAATTAGATATGAATCAAAACCCAAGACTTACTACATTAAAATAAACTTCTTTACTAGAAACATTTAAATACAAAAATAATTGTCAATAATTTCTATATTGCCCTCTTTATTTTTGCTAAATTGATATTAATTTTTAGTTCAATTGTGCATGAGATTGTACTTAGGTTAAATTTGTTACACACATTATATGGAATTGTAAAACTTATATCATATACAATTTTTTATTTATATATACATCTAATTGACGTAGAATTTGATAAGGTTTTAATGTTAATATCAGAGGTGTATAATTAAATGATAACTGGGATAATTCGTCAGTGTACTCATAAATAATAAATTGTATTTTAAAAGACACAACAATTCCAATAAAATAATTATTATATGAAAATGTATTTAATGTAAATAAAGTTATTTGTTTACAGAAGCAAAAATATAAAATATTCGATTTGAATGCTAATTCCACAATAAAAAACACAACATCTTATTGAAAGCAAAAAAAAAAAATATATATATGAGATGGATGAGGTCATAAAACTTGCTTGCAATTTTTTTTTTTAGTTTCATTTGCTCGTATTAAACAATAAAATAATAATAATAATAATATCTAGACCACGTAAATATTTTCCAAGAAAATAAACAATACCTCTTTGTCTTTGAGTCCTAGTAATAATACTTCTTCCATTAATGTTAATCTAGTTTCCTTTGAATCATTATCCTCGATTTCATTGTCTCGTTCATTTATAATAATGTCATTGTCGTCAACACTGTTTGCTTGTGAGCCATTTCCTTCAGAACTTCCATTATCACTACGATTTTTAACTCGTCGCACTAAACCATCGGTACGGTTCATTTTGACCGAGAATTAGTAAATATTTGTTTGCATAAAATTTATCAATTAATTTTAAATAAATTTTTACGAGATTTCTGAGAAGATTCTTATTTAGAAAAATTTTCAATTTATGTTGACGTTTTCAGAGAAATTTGACACGACATATGAGAAAAAAAAATATGGCGAAAAATATCCCAAAGTCATATATGATTTCATAGTCAAAATTTTTTTTATTGGTGTTACCATAATTAAATTGTAGTGTGTTTTGCAATTTTTTTAAAAAAAAGTGGGATATTAGGCCCTATTACCTATGTAAGTGAACGCAATAAAACGAATATTGGCGCGATAAAAATATAATTAATTTTCGTATAACCATTATAAGGGTGGGGGCATTTGTGCAAGTTTTTCATTGTGATTTTTTCACTAACCCTCTCATATTGTATACAATGGGCACACAATAGATCTATCCAAGTTGTCAAATCGTTTATTATGGTTCATTTTTGTTCATTGTCGACGTTGGTAAAACAAAGATTATTTTGTTTGTATCTTAAAGTTACTTCTTAAACTCAAATCTCAAGTTATTAAAAAAATAAATAATTAATGTTACATCAATTGTATATTAAAACAATAATAATAACATAACGTTCAAATCTCGTAGATATTATGATCTCGTTGATGGTAATGTGAGGTTATGTTTTTTTAAAGAACTGACAACATGGACAGGTTTATAACCAAATGCACTATAACTTGATAAAAATTCGATCTGAAAATACACGAGTATTAAGTATTCATAATTTTAACTTCAACTGAATATTAGAGTACGTTACACACTAGGGTGGTAACTTTAAACAAGGCTGGAAAGAAAATTCATGGGTTTTGAACTATCTATCTATCCACTCTTTCGTAACTTTACACCAGAATAGTTAGTTTAATCATCGGCAGTTGACATTTGTATAAATCGATGAATTTATTTTTTTGGCTAAATTCATTTTTTTTTCTTTTTTATTGATTTGAATAAATTTTTATTAAGTCGTAATCTTTAGAAAAGCAACAAAAATTTATCGCCAGTATCGAGAATTTTCTGAAATATAATAGACCTGTTTGATCGTTAAGTTCGGTCAGTTGTTACATAACCTAAAATTCTCATTAGTGGACAAACAAACTTGTGAAACATATGTAACTTTGAATAAAAAAAAGCAACCACGTGCGTTTGTTAGTCCACTAGTGAGATTGAACGAAACAAAAAATTGCGTTAACGAAGCAAATTTTGACAGCTCAAACAGGTCTATATAATTAAAAAAACAAGCTGCCAATTAATTGGTAAGTACACGACTTCATTTTTGTAAGAAAAAAGAGAGAAAAAAAGGAGAGAAAATTTCTCAAAAATGAAGTAAAAAAATTAAAATTACTTAAATTAATTGACTTAATTAATTAATTTTAAATAATGAAAATAAAATCTACGTTAGAAATAAATATGAATTAATGAAACAATTTGAATAAAACTAAAATACCAGAAAAACAATATACAAACAATTAAACTCCAAACGAGGTTATAATCTAACCTACCAGAAGCACGATTAGAAGAATATTCTCTATATAGATATATTGATATTCATTGCATACATGAAATAATAGGTTATGAAAGTATAGCGTGTATATTTTTACACTAGGGCTATTACATTATTTCATAACATAAAGTCATAAAACATGCGCGACCGCCACCTAATAGCTTAATTTTATAACATGGATAAATAAAATATCCCACAAAGAAAGTTATGAGACAATATTTTGCGTAAAACTTGGTAAACTGTCATATATTCAAAGCATCAGCAGTGGTTTATATTTTTATTTTACCGTTTTTGCTATATCAAATTTGCGTGTACAAAAATTAATTTAAATAACTACATAAGTTTCGCTTTTAAATAAAATATTTATACTAACAATAAATACACTGCTGCGCATGTATTTAAATATTTAAAAATGGTTGAAGTAATATCGTCCGGGAAAAATACGCAATGGCACTCATTCCCAAATTTTCAAACAAAGTGTACATATTCACACATTGGCAATGAAGCCGTAGATTTTCAAATTGTGCCAGGTCGTAATTGTTTTCTGGAAATCAATAAAAAGTCGGGATTTGAGTTGTTAAGAACGCAACATAAAAATGACATTGATTCGATACAACGTTTAAAAAAGCGCCAACTGGACGATTTGTTTTGTGGCGCTACTTCAAAAATGTATGGAAGTGAATTAGCATTGGGAACATCAACTGGTTTTATAAGAATATTTAATGTTCAAACTGGTGAATTTATGCCGATTAAACTCAAACCGGGTAACTATATTATATATATATTTTTTTATTACATATTATTTAAAATATCTTGAATATAAATGAATTATTTTTTCAGATAAAATTGGCAACAGCGTTATTTACTTGGATTACACAAATGGTGATGAGAATTTGGCTGGACTGTATGAAAACGGAGATATAAATTTGTACAGTCTTAAACACGGGATTAAAACTGATGTCTTTAAATTAGATGGAAAGTAAGATATTAATAAATATGTAATTCATGTGTTATTGGTACATATTTAAATTTTTCAAATTTTTCAAATTTTATTCTAATGTTATAGTTCGACATTACTACGTTTTCATCCATCGAAGCGATTTGCTATGGGTATTATATCATATCTTGGTGCAGTAACCATATTAGATATTCAAACAAAACGTAAAATATTTTTTGATAAGAATGCGCATTCTGCACCTTGTCGCGATATATCTATGTGTCCTGCATCACCCGAAATTATTGTGACTTGTGGTTACGATTGTAACTTAAATGTGTTTGATATGCGGAAACGAAATATGGTTCAACAGAATCAACAGCCACATCCACTATCTTCTGTTTGTTTATCGTATTGTGGAAATTATTGCTGTGCTGGAAATTTAAAAGGAGACATTATTTCTTTTGACTTTCGAAACTTAAAATTACCAGTAGATACCAAAAGAGTTCATGATGGTGGTGTTGTTCGTGTTGCGTTCATATGTTCTACACAGGAAAACAGCCGATCGTTAGAGAAATTAGATGGTTTTTCTGTAGCTGATAGTCCAAATAGAATAATGGCTACTCCAGTAAATACTGAACGGCGTGACACATTCAAGAAATTCGTAGACATGTGCCATTTAAATAATGAAGTAACAAAAAAATCACCTGGAAGAAGAGATAGCTGGCTAGATTTGATGTCAAACAAATACCCCAATGATCTTTCAATTGATTCTCTTGCCAGTCCAGCACGTTTTTCAATAGGTAGTGTCTCTGGTGATCATTCAGAATTGCGCCTTAAACGATTGTCTCACTCTTCAACCAATCTATCTGCAACTAATGATGCTGCCTCACAAATTGTTAAACGTGATAGAATTTCATCAGACATTTTTGCAATTAATGAAGAAATAGAAAATGAAAAAGTAACTGCTGAGGTGGATGAAGACACCTCAAGATTGGAAGTTGATTCAAAAATGGTTAGACTACAGGTTCCTAATTCATTGCACAATAAAGAAAACAAACAAAATAATCAACAAGATATTGATGTTTTTGAAAGGTATATTAAGGATAGTCATGTTTCCACACCAAATTCAAATTATCAGCTAAATAAAAGTAAAAATGAAAATAATTTAGATGGTCGAAATGTAGAATTTACGAAATTGTTTGAAATATTCGATAGAAAAATAAGCGATTTACAGCAAAATATGAATACACGTTTTGAATCTCTCGAAAATTCAGTATTAAAGCAAGTTGATAAAACTGAAAATGAAATAAAATTTTATCAAGATCAATATTACAATTATGGATTTTCTGGTAATTTTCGATTGTTTAAACTAATGGAAAAGGAAATCGATGTTCTTAAGGAAGGAATGGGAATTATATTGCGTGATGATATGTTTGCACAGGATTATTACCGGCTTAAAGCTGAAAATGAGGAACTCAAGCGAAGATTAGAGAAACCATGATAGATCTAGTTTGTTTCGAAAAATTTATTACTATTATAGTTAGGTTAAATCATCGTTATGTTTTCATAAAACAGTTATACAATTGTTAACTAAATTTAATATTAATGTTAAAAATGTACACTATTTTCTAATAATAATTTCATTTTGAATACTTTTTTACTAATTGATTGTTTAATTTAATTTAATAATATGATTTATGGAAATCAAAAAATTGATTTAATCAATGGTTTCTTAATAAATTTAATCAATAATTTTGCTTCGGTAAAAAGATGACGGTTTTTAATTTAAATTTATGCGGAGCTTTAACTTTCATTTTGAGTCTGATTTTACATATTATATACTATTTCGTTTGCAATGGTTGGAAAAGTCGGCACCTATGTCAATACTAGTATATCTGCTCTGTTTAAGGTATTTTCATATAATAAATTAAATACATACAAACCGAAACTAAAAGCAGAAAAAACCAGCAGTTTGTTCGTGCACTTTTGGAAATCCGGGAAATTTTTTTAAACAAAAGTTAAGTCGTGTACCAATCTATTGACAGCTTGTTTTTTTAAAAATGAAGTAAAAGTATATAATTTGAGTATGGTGAAATTCAACTAGCAAAATTGTATTTGCATTTAATAATAATAATAAATAGAAAAAAAAACATTTCTGCGTTAACCAAACAAAGGTGTATAGTACAATTTACGAAACAAAAATATTCAACAAATCACTACCACACATCTTAACATTAGCATTCAATGTAAACATAGATAATTTTCATTTAGTCTGCTTTCCGCTATCAACCCGAATAGTTGTAAATTTAGCGATTGATAAGAAATTATTCGCAAAAAATACACGTGCAAAAAAATAACAAAAAATTTATTAATAAAAAAAAAAAAAAAAAAATAGGTACCCGAATTGTTTGGTGAACTATTAAAATAATAATCTTATCTAAAAGTAAAAAAAATAAAATAGAGATAAGTGCGTTAACATATCTTAGTTTTACTTATAAATTAAGTTGATTAGCATGTGATGTACTTAATTTATCGTTTTGTTAAAAGTTAATATTTGCAAGTTTATCGTGATTTCAACAAAACATTATTTATTTAATTTTACCAAAACTAAAAACAAAAAAACCAATATGTTAACTCAAACAAAAACACCATCTATTTCGGAACAACAAAATATATCAAATTTAGATAAATCCCTAACACCACCAGCTAGTCCTTATTCAAAGCATCGTGAACATAGATTTGGTTTCAAATCCAATGAACAAGCGGAAGAAATTTTAAAGGATGACAATAAAAGTGAAGAAGAGGTAGTTATGGTTTTTGAATCACCTGATGGCAGCCCATATTCAAGAAGATATCCGGCTTCAGTAAAAAAAAATAAGTTTGTTTGTTTATTTTCATATACTTTTTTTTTTTTTTTTAAATTATATAATTTTTATCTGGATGAGTCAATTATATATCTCACGTCTCACGGAAACATAATAATTCTAACTCAGTATTTCTATATGGTAACGATCCAGCGTAGAGTTTCGAGTTTTTTTTTTATACTCGGGTTTCTACTATCTGGATCGTTATAGTATATTTCGAAGACCAAATGTATTTTCTAAATCTTTTAACTAATTAGCGTATGTTAGTTAAGAGACGAAAATGCAATTAAAAAATTTCAACCCACCACAGTTAATAATATTAAATTATTAATAATTGACACAGAGTGCAAATCACATTAATTCCATAAAAGTTAACAAAACAAAATATTTTTAAAACTAAACATCGTTTATAAAATAACTAAGTAAGTAATATCAAGTTAAGATATGAACAGACATCTTTAATTTAAATTTCCAGAAAAACATACGAAGCGGTTGTATTTAATGTATGCAATTAGTAAGTAATTTGAAGTAAATTGCTGTAAAGGAATGATTTTGTAGGCGTTCTATTTAATAAATTTAAATAATGTTTTTAAACGAATTAATGTTAATTATAGATAGCGATAAAACCGAGGTATATGCATTATAGTTAAAGTTATTTAGATAACAGACAGTGAATAAGAACACAAAAATCATATATTATAACAGTGTGTTTTGATTGTTGAAAGAAACTCTTGTAGCAATTCATGTAGATTTTTTTTTTTTTAAATAATAATATTGTAGAATGAAGAGTCTGGGTGTAAGTCAGGTTTGTAGTAAGCATACATATTTTTGGCGGTATTGGAAAAAAAATCTTTTTGTAACGATGTTTAATTGAATAAAATTAGAGCATATTTCTAGAAATTTTTAGAATAACACATTCATGGATTTTTTATTTTCGGTTTTTTCTACTTTAAATAATAATGTGTGAGCAAAAATAAATTATGATATTTTTAATTTTTTTTTTTTTTTGAAATCCAATAATCCTGTCCTCCCTAATGTATATAGTTAGTTAGTTACTCTAAAAGTCAAAAATAATTAATTTATTACTAAATCAATCTAATAGAAAATAAAAAAAAATAAACCCAGAAAAACGTTAATTTCAGAAATATATCACAAGAATCTAATCAGCACAATAAAGAAAATACGGATTGGTCACCAAGTATTACGTCAGATCATGATAATTTACAAGGTAAACGTTTATTTGTTGTTGTTTATTCAATAAAATTTCTGTAAGTGAACCAACGGTCCAATTAAAAAAAAATGTTAAAATATTACGAACCAATAGAATCTTTGTAACTACCCAAGCAACAAAATTTCGTCGCTGCTCCGATATATTTATAACCGCGACTAAAAATGGTCGCGGCAACTAAATGTGTTGTGACCATTTTTGGTCGTAGCGACCAAAATGTGGTAAATTTTTTTGTAACTTTCATATAATGTTACAACTGGCAACCAAAGTGTCTATATGAAATGTGACTACTTCTGTTACGATTTTTTCGTAACATATTTGGTTTTCGCGACCAGTTTTTACGAAT
>JAABKK020030902.1:0-15612 GCA_011634745.2 Catotricha subobsoleta
ATGGTTAAAAAAAAGACCACATGGTTGAAAAAAAAGACCATGTGGTTAAAAAAAAAATACCATGTGGTTAAAAAAAAAGCCATGTTTTCGTCTAAAATCAACCAAAAAGCGTGACGTCCTTTATGGACAGCCCCTATTCAGAATTGTGTAGAACTCCATATATTTTTATAAAGTGTTAATATTCCTTATATGCTTTAACTAATAAAAGAAAATTCTCAGCCATCACCTTAATGTATCATAAAAGCCATTTTACAATTATTATTCCGCAATTAAATAAATATAAATTTAGTCTACATAAACTCAATTTTTATCAAGTATCAGTAACATATGAACGTTGAATGCCTATAAGCTACCAGAATGTATAAATATGTAGTAATATCTTTTTCTTCTTCCTTCATTTCTTTTGTACACTTGCTTTATGGTTATGGGGGAGTCTTTATTATAGGTACGCGTACGTCATTAGCATTTTCAATTTTACATTTTTCATTTTTTTTTTTTTTTATATATATTGGAAGTTGAAACATGTATAAAAATACGTGGATAACAATATAACAGCTTATACACACAAGTAGAATTTTCTTTTTTCTTCTGTTTTTGTAAAAGTAAACCAAACAATTGAATTTCCGTTATCGTGGTGTAAAACGCGCTTCAACAATAAAGTAAAATAGAAAAGAAATAGCAAATAAAAAAAGTGAGTGCAAAGAAGAAAAATGAAAATATTATGCTTTGTAATTTGTGTTCATGAAAAAGGAGAATGTGAATAATATTTTCGTAATGTATAATGCAAATTATTTATTTGCGGATGTATTTATTTGTGTGGAACTGTATGAGTTGTGTTGTAATGTGTGGCATATGCGGTATATCATATATATATATATGGTTTGTATGTTCTGACTTTTCAAGTGTGATAATAAAGCATCATCATTAGTACTACCAGCCAGGTAACTCATTCCTCTACTTAATCAACAACCACTGCCATTGCCGCATTTGATATTAACCTTAAATTATACACGAGAGACATGAAAACTTAGGTAGAAGTATATTTCCTTTTGACTCTCTGCAACATTAATATTTATGCAAGAAATTAAATATGTATTTATGAAATGAAAGAAAGAAAACTAAAACCATTATAAGGCGTATTACTTGAAGGAATAAAATCATAAGTAAAAAGAATAAAGGAAAATTGATTGAATAGTAGAATATAATAATATTCCTATTCTTATACCCTATATCATATATGTACCTTATATTATACATTGTTCGATGTCCTTTTGAATTATTCAACTTTCATAAAATCAGGAATTATTGGAGTCGCTATTCTCTCATTCTTATTCAAAGCTCTTCATTTAAAAATCTGAAGAGAAAAAAAAATGCTTTACTCAGATATTCACAAAGTTTATTTTTATGAATAATTAAATATAATATTGTTCGCATTTAGCAATTCAGCAAAACTCTATAATTTATATTTTATTGTTTTAGAATAAATCATTCTCCGTTTGCAATTTTATTGTTTAAAGATACAATGAATTTATTGAATTTATTGAATTTATTGAATATATCTTTTTAATATTTATATTATTATCAATTTGTAATTAATGCGTGTTTGAGTAATAAATCTGCATAAACAATGCGTGTTTGAGTTGTATTTTCAATTTTATATTTTGTGATCGAAAGATGAGTTATTGAATTATTTCCATATTTTGAAAATATTCATTTAATTTATGTAATCTTATTGATCTACAAATAAACTCTACATGATGGAAAAAAATAAGAGCGGAAAATACATAATATTTGATTTTAGTAATGCTCAAAATTTGTTTTCAGTTTTTTTTTTTTTTGTTCATTTTTAGGTATTATATACTATAATAAAATATAAATGTTAATAATTTTAATTTCTGCTCACAAATTTGATTTTGTGTTGTGACCATTATGCTTCTGTCGGCAAATCTCAAAACTATGAATCTATACATGAATATACAATATGAAATTCTTGTTTTATTTTCAATGATCATGTGGAGGTAACTTTAGATAACATAAAAATATTTTGAATTCTCTTAATGATTCGAGACGATAATTCATAAAGTATATTATCAACTGATAGTACTTTGGTTAATGATGAATAAATTAAAATGTATTTCTACTGCAGAACTATATGTTCGAAAAAATGTAATGCATATTTATATTTATCTGTTTAAAATAAAAATGACACGGTACATTATATTAACTCTTTCATCATTTTTTATTCTTATCGATATTATTCTATAAATATTTAATCTGAAAAATCAACATTATAATTGTGTCATTTGGCGTTCAGAAAATTAATTAAATTAAATTACAGTAACATAATATAATTGAAAAAAAAAAAAACTTCAATTGATTGATAAATAATTTACTATTTAAGTTGATTTAATTGTATGTAGACGGTGTGTAATTCAAATAAAAGTCTCCGCTCTATTCATTATTTCTTTAAAAAAAATAAACTTTTCGATTAAAATAAAAAAAAATTAAAGCAAAATACGTTGAAGTATGCAAAAAAAAATTATTCATTTATTTATACTCTGTGCTTATTAAAACTAAATATTTTTTCGTAGCATTATCATTGTATAACCGATAAAGATATCGAATTCTATAAATTTAACAAATGAGTTGTAATCATCACTCTGATCGTTATACTTGCTGTTAATAACATATCTATGGCGACGATGTTGAAAAAATAATTAATTTCTTTTTTTTTGTCAATGTAATTTCTAAGTAAAGTTTATTTTCGTTCTAAGAAATGTTTATGGTATAAACATTTCTTATAAGTCAAAATAATTAGTTAAAATTATGAAGAATAAACGATTTTATTTGTTATACTGAGGAATTGAGATAGCGACGTATTGTTATGAGTAAAAATCATAGTTTGCAATATTAATATACTGCTGGCATCAGATATATTTTGGTCGGAGGAATTAAATAATAATAATAAAAATAAAATAAATATTACAATGTATTTAAAGACTTGGGTCAAATCAGATTAAAAAAGAACTGCATGTCAGCATGTGGTTTAAAAAGTTTTAGAATCAGTAATAAAAGTTTAATGGTTTCATCCTAACACTTCGATGTTGTATACAATATAAGATTTTTTTACAACAAAATACTTTGTTTGGTATACTTTTCTTTACTGTAAATTATTTAGAGTTACAGTCATTAGCAAAATTAAAATGATGATAACTATTAATTATTTATTTAAAAAACAATAGATTTAACATCAAGACAATCATTTTTTATTTTATTCAAAATGTTTCCTTTTATATGAGACTATTAGAATCAAAAACCGTTTAATCCATTTGCGTTGACAAGCGATTTTGTACCATATCGCTCTATACAATTAGGATTAAAATCGCCTGCCAGCGCAAATGGAATAAACGGTTTTTGATTCTAATAGTCTCATATGACATCAGACGATTTGCAAAATTATTGCTAACTTTTTAAATCGAGAAAGAAGAAAAGAGTAAAAACATGGAAACCACGTTTAAGGTTCTTAATAAACTAAAAAAGAAAAAACAGAGAAGATAGAGAAGAAAGTTTCATATCAAAGGTCAAATATATCAAATCTACACAAATTATAAATAATAAATTAAATTGTCTTTTTATATAGCTGATTTTACCAATTATAAATTATTATTACTTGTTTCCGAACAATAAGAAGAAATATGGTTTGTGAGATTAAATGACGCTGTTTTTATGTCTTTTTTTTTCTTAATTTGGTATTTTCAAGCCTTTTCAACTTCTTCAAAACTCTACACATGTAAATATTAAAGAAACTTATTTTCAATACTTAAAAAAAAAATCGGACTATTAATCAATATGGAATCAAATCAATTGAAAAAGAAAGGCATATTTTATATAATGAAAAGACAAGAATCTAGATTCATGCACAAAACATTGAAAATTGTTTCCTCTTTCCATTTTTATTATTATTGTGTTTGTGTGTGTTTTCTTTTCTTTTCTTTTTTTTTTTTTTTAATATAACTTGCCTTGTCCCAAATACAAATTAAATAAAATTTAATAGCAAAACTTTATTATTGAATTTATAGTTGTACACAACTGAGAATGAAAAGGCAAGCTAAGTCATATATCATACCATATGTCATATAAATAGAGGATATAATGATACATAATTTATATGCATGTAAATGTATAAGTTATATAAATTATAAATTTACTTTATTTATATGTGTATTAACTTTATATCGTTATTGCACACATTCTACACAGTGTGTACACTAAATATAAATTTAACTTATTGCATGTATAATTTAAACCTTGAAGGTATATAATAATATTGAACTAAACTAAGTACACTATAAAGTTTAGTTTAACGTCTAAGATTTAACATAATGGTTATGACTACAAAACTTTAATGTTGTTATTCAACACACATCACGAATCACGATTCCACTACATTCACAATTTATATATTTATATATTTATTTATTTATTTATACTATTTTGGTTGGTTTTAATGCATAAAATATTTTTGAGCATTATCGGTACATAATAAAGTTATGCGACACATTAAATTAAAGAGTTGAATGTTATAAAATTTTAGAAATTGCTTCTTAAATATCTATATAGGCTCTGGTTGGTAGTTGGTTTATTTGTTATTTCACATAGAGATTTATAAGATTAAATTATTTTTTAACGTTTAGAACTACAGTGCACGTACTGCTGCAATTTACAATGTAAAAAAATTACAATTTCTATTCAAAAGTTTCTTTTTTTGTTGTTGTTTAAATCGAAATATATATTATATATATATATGCCAACATTTTTTTCTTCAGTTTGTTTCATATTTAAGTGTTCCAAATTTCGATTACTGAAAAACAAATAAATATACACATATTTTAAAGAATGTCTTTTTTCAGATTATATTTGTTATGTTCCTCTTTGAGTAAAAAAAAGAAACAGAAGAAATTATTGATTTTCAGTACTTAGAAAGATCACGAAAAAAGTATATAAATGTTAGGTCATTGAAAGAAATTAATATGAATATACAAAAAAAAAAAAGATTAATTTAAAATGATCTAAAAATATGATCAGTTAAGAAATTGATTAACCTTATTTAGAATTCGAATTACAAGTTTAAACAGTAATACATATATTGTAATAATATTTAATTTGTGTTCATTTCGCGAAAAAATTGAATTGAACTCTATTTTCTATAAAAATGTATTTGTAGTATTTTTTTTTCTTTAATAAGTATAAATGGATCTAACTCACAACGGTCCGTTTCTATTCAATGTATAAATAAATATAAATTTGATTGATTTTATTTATAAATATTAAAAAATAAATATTTATATATGTATTTACTTACCTATATAAAAAGGTTTTGTGATTTTCTATTGTTGCAGCCCATACTATTGTATATATTATTGGTATGCGGCTTTAATATGTTTGTAGAAAAAATACCGTTTGCAATTGTTGAATGGGAATAATAGAAACAGGCTTTAAGCTTGTTATAAATTCTGATGTTGTTTTATCCATCATTGACTTAATTACAGTAATTTACCTCTATTTCATAGTAAACCAATTCCTAAATAGATTATATTTTATTCTAGATTTTTATGCACATATACATAAAATGTTCCATTAGAGTAATATAAAATGTGTGTGTTGAATTTTCATTTATATATTTTTGCAGAATGAAACAATGAAACATTAAATTAAAATTAGTTTAAAATGCATTGTACAATATTCTAGTTTTGGTTACTGAATATTTTAATATTGAATGAAATTCTATAATTCTAATTGTTTGAAGAGTAGAAAATTTAATTATTCAATGATTGAATAAATTTCAACAGGTTTATTTTTATATCAATCTCAATAAAATCGAATATTAAAAACTCAAACACGCGCACGATTTTCTTTAGTTTAACAATTATTTTGAAATCGAAAATTTCTTTAGAAATCTGTCATTTTTTTATTTTATTATTTTATTATAAAGAATACCCGCGTCAATCATAATTTGCCTACACCATGGTATTTTATTTATTATGTTATATTAATTTAATAAATCACAGACCAATTTTACGGAAAAAATTTCTGATAAAAAGTTCCTTTTTTAAACTGTGTGTCAGTTGTATGGGAATACGATTTATTTTCATTTTTCTTTAATTCATTTTTTTTTTCTGAATTTAACTGCTTTATTACCTTTCAATTAGATATTAATAGTTATGTGTATTGTGTAATGTGTATGTGTATGTGTAACTGAAATAATAATATATTGCTGACAAAGTATTTGAGATGCTATAGTTAAGTCGTTTATTAGATCTACATAAATAAATAAATACAAAACTAAATACAATTCTATATAGAAATCTATAAATGCGGGTGGGTGTGATGTTTATATTTTCTTATGTAAATTATACAAAATTGTTCTAATTGTAAAAGGTTAAGGTTAATTTATGCGTAGATTAGAGTGTATATATATACACACAGAAATGTTTTGTAATAATATATTCATACAATTACTGATTGTATACAATTTTCATACAAACAGTTTGTGTTATGTTACTGAGAACTTGAATGTACTTCTAAACGCCTTTAAATATATTTATTATGGTTTGGTACGTCTTATGTACTTATTTAATCTTAGATAATTAATATTACAAGAAATTAGAGGGATACCAACCATATATTTAAATATATATAAATTTCCGGCATTAACATTATACGCACACGAAATTATGTTTGATAGCTTGTATATAGATGTTATAAGGTATTCACCATTGAAATGTCGTTACTGACTTTTAAAGAAGACTCACAACAAAATTAATTGATATTTTAAATAGGATTCATTTACAATCCATCAATTATATATGACGAAGTTTTCATTATTTTACATTTATAATATCAAATGTAGATAAAGTTCTAGTTAATTATGTGTTTTAATTAAAACTAACCAGTACTTCTTCTCTTACTTATTAAATTGATATTTTGAATTAGTATAAAATTCATCTAAAAATGTTCTAAATTTTCTTTTCCATATACTTTTAATAACATATTTGAGTGTACAGTTTATTAGCTATAAGAGTCTCATACATTATTTTCGATTCAAAAAAGGTCTGCCAAAAGTTTTAAAATTACTTTTCGAGAAAAATGAGACTCTTTATAGGTTGAACACAATATCATTGACAGTATATGGTTTTGTCTTAAATAAAGAAAAAATGGTCTAAAGATTTATAAAAAAAAATCACTAGATCACTTATTTAAATCAACTGTTAATCAGGCCTCTAGTCTTCTTATCCACATTTTGATAGAAATTACTATGAGGAATTTTGATTGAAACACCCTAAATAGTAATGATGACAGGGGAATAAAATATTCGTTTAAGTCTATTATTGTGATTGGTTAAGATTTCAGTTGTTCTAAGCAGTAAAATATCAATTTTTAGATCATATTTGTTTGATTTTCTGTTTTTTGAATGTATCAAATGCTTTATACATATATTAATTCTAGAATTTGTAACTATATAATATATTATAATATTTGAAATGAAAATATGAGGTCTATAATATCCATTTTGATATAAGCAAGTCCTCATGAAAATTTTGCTAAATGAGAACTTAATTGAAACTTTTACAAGAAGACTTCTCTCAGATTTTTTTTTAAATATTTTTTATCAGATGCTGCACTCTCACCTACTCCTACAAACAAAAGCTTTAATTGATATTATATAAAAGGTATTAACGAGAATTTATTGTTACTACATTTGGCGTGTTTGATTATTAATCCGAGATAAGTCTAGAACAATCTTAACTCATAAGTAGGTACTTACTATGAAATTAAGAGACATTTCTAAGCTAATCGAAATTAATCTTGGATCAGTAATCGAACACGCGTATTGGATAATTATAATATTCTATTTTAGTTTTATATAAATATGGCTCGAAAAATAATACTTAATTTAAATAATTTAATGATAAATAAAAAACAATAAGAATACTTTTTATTGTTGGAGAATTTTTGAAAACGAAAACAAAACTTATTGTAAATAGGTACCTAGTTTTTTGGAAGATCTAATAATTTTGTGGAGATAAGAAAAGAAACGGAAAATAAGCATTTTAAAGATTTAAAGAAACAATATCTATACCAATGGATTGGTACACGACTTCATTTTTCGTATACATACATATTTTCAGGAAAAAAAATTCTGCGTCCTTTGGTATATTGACCATCAATTCTGAGTTCCAGAAAAAAAGTGGTCAGAAAAACAAAAAAACAAAATAAAATTACGAAGCCAATACTTGATGTTTTTCAAACATTTTTTTTTCCAGAAATGAAGTAAAAACATTGATTTTACCTACCAAGATATAAATAATATGTAATATTCTATAGGACTAATGTCGTTACCTTCATGCAATCAAAAAATATTTAAACCATAATAATAGATATTATAAATAATCGCGCCATTTAATCATAAATTTACATAAATTTGCATAAATAACAATTTACAACAATACATTATAAGACTATTGCATTTATTTGTGAACGAAAATGAAGAAAAAAAAAACAAAATTAGAATTTTTTTCCACTCAATTTACTTCTTTAAAAAGGGGTGATTATGTGAATATATAACGTATAGAAAGAAATTTAAGGCCGATATATAACAATAACGCTGGCCAAAAAAAAAACATTTATTGTACATTATATTATATAACCACTCAGTGTACCTCCTACTATAATACTATCGGTACAGTTGAACACTATCAGCCCGACCAAAAACTATAATATAATTTATGACCTACAATATAGAAATCAGAATATAGAAATCGGATGTGTACCCACAAAACAGTTAGCAGTTTTTACGATATTATTATTATTATTATTATTTATAATATATGAATCTAAAATACTGAACATTTATCAGTTTTTAACGAAGTTATTTATTGTTCCACAGATATTTTTCTATATATATATATATATTTTTAATGTAGGGTACGTGGGTACCTATGGATTCGGCATCGTTTCATATGATATTATAATGCTTTCTATACAGTGATTATGCACTGTGTAGTGTAAGGCATGTGATTTATGAACTTGATTTTGTGCACATTATTATTATTATTATTTTTATTTTTATTATTATTATTATTATTATTATTATTTATATTTATGAGTTTGACTATCAATAAGCACGACTTTTCCGCCATTTAAAATGTGTTTTATTTAAATTTTATATACTTTTTTATTTCTTATGTTTTTGTGTGTATGTATGTGTGTGTATGTTACGTGAGTAGAAATGTTTTTTTTTTCTCTTTAGAAAATTTATATATTGTTATATAACTTAGTATTATCGCTTCATAAATGGTAAAAGATTATGGGTGGGTGTATCGATAGAAGAAAAATAGAAAAAAAAGAGAAAATAAATAATAGGAATAACACTAAAAGGAAGACGGAAGCGCCTGAACTTATCTGTTGGTTTGGTATATTATAAGGCTTGCAGAAGGAAAATAAGAAAATATTTTTAAAATTGTAACTTTTATCTAAATTGAAGCTTAAATTTTATATACTTTAGAAAGTAATTGTAGAAGCAATAGACAAAATATTGGTTTTAAAAAAAAATTAAGGATTTAGTCTTTTTAAATTGAATATTGAATGTCCGTGCAGTGAGCAAAATAGCTTTAAACATTTTCGTTTTGTGTTCACATTATTTGCGAGAAGATTTGCAATCAGTTGTTTACAGCTTTAGGCGACTGAAGCTTTTTATTGTTGCATAATATATTTATTAAAGATCACATATATAGAATACTGAAAGCTTAACTTCGGTGATCTAGAATAATATTATCATACTCAGATAAATTGACACAAAAAAAAAATGTTTTTTTTTTTTTTTGTTTCGTAATCTTTTTTGCTTATAAAAAGATATATATTCGTTCACTTCTAATGCACAATGAACATCATAGGTAGTATTTGAGAACTGAATTAAATTTTGGATTCATTGGTTTAATAAAATCTATGGGAATAGATTTGCAACATTACCTGCATAACATTTTAGGTTCGAGTAAACAAATCAAATGAAAATAAAGTGTTCAATAGAACTTTATTTATTCATTTAATACTTTTTCTTTACGATGAAATATGTGAATTTTGAATGCATTTCCACTTATACAACTCACGGATATATACATTTAAGAAATAAAAAATACAAATTTTCCACAACTTTGTTGTAAACTTTCCTTGTGATCTATGAAGTCTTGTTTGCTTATGCATTCGTTTCATAATTTGAGTTTATTTCTTATTTAAACTTATGTAGCATATTCATTTGCTTAATATAATGTTAATAAATTTTAAATGTAATACTTACTGTAAGCACAAAACAACAAAAGTATTACAGAACCAGAACCAGAACCAGAACCAGAACCAGAACCATATTATTAAAGAAATTTTATTGAACTGATGAAAAAATTTAAATGATTTAATTTGTGAACAATTGCTGTATTATGATTGATTTATATATAATCCTATTTTCACAGAATTTTACATTTTCAAATAAAAATATTTAAACTATAAGAAATAACAATATACAGAATCGTTCTAATCTTTATTTATTATTCATTTAATTTTTTTTTATAAATTATCAAAATATATTTGTTTTTCTAGCCTTCAACCAATATACGTCGAATTCATAAAATTCATGAATATGAACATTTGTTTCAAATAAATACACGTATTTAATTATAATGTTGTTTAGGTATAACATAATAATATTTATATAGATAAAAGTACAAATAACAAATAGCGACTCATCAAAACCATATTCTTAATGTTGAATTTAGAATAGCTAGTGATCACCCCTTCCCCCAACCCCTTAGGCTTTCATGTCTGTCAATAAAAAAGTATAAAAATAAAAGCTTAACTTATCATTTATGCATAGAGCAAAGGTCGTCGTCTTTATTCATATTATAAGCTGCTGCCTGTTGTATATTTTAATGTCTATATTATATACCGGGCTTTAATGTTAAAAACGAAAAAGAAAAAAATATAAATAAATAAAAATATATAGGAAAGAAGATGTATTATATATATTTCTGGATTGATGTTATGTTACATCGTCTATAAGTAGGTAAGTAGGTAATGGCCAAAGAATAAAAAAAAAAAAAAACTTTCCATATAAATTCGGTTTTAGCTGCAAACATAGTAAATGTTTTGGTATTAAGTACATTATAGAAAGGTATTATACAATAAAAAATTTATTAGAACAATATGTACATAAGACTATAAGTACCCAATGGCCTTATATACATATATACAATATTTAAGTTTATATGACGATTGTAACTTTTCCTTAATATTAAATTTACAGCAACAGAGTGAATATCATAAAAACATTACACAATATAAAAAAAGAATCTTTTTTACTCTCTTTTTTTTTTATATATATGCGCACCGTAAAATTTCGTAAAACTAAATAAAACAAAAGCTTTTATTGAAAACATGTTTACAGAAAAACAAAAAGTTTTAACATTAAATGTGTGTTTGTGTGTATATATATTTATCTCTTTTTATTTTCCAAATTTCGGTATATTGTACGCTATTTGCGATTGGCATTTATATTTACATTTTGCATCTAAAATTAAGTTTTTAAGTAGATAGATAAAAATAAAGATAGAAAAAAACGTTGTTGAAATGAATATTTTTTTTGTTTTTTGTTTTTTTTTTTTTTTTGTATTCGAAAATTCACAACTTTTAATTTATGCAACTGCTTCACTTGGAATACGAATGAAAATCAACCAAAATCCATTTCATTCGATAAGCTTATATAAATAATCGTTTTAGATAAGATTAAAACCTTGTTCAAGATAGCCTTTATAAACCGAGAAAGATAAAAAAAAAGAAAAACATTCGAAAAATAGTTTTTGTTGTAAGTATTATGTATTTTAAAATATATTTTCAGCTGCTTTTATAATATCAATAGAACTAAAAAAAAAACTACTGAAATTTTTTATACAATTAATTCAAGAAAACAAAAATTATTTTTTTCCTTGCGACATAGAAAAATTTACATATAAATGTTTGATATTCATATTTTCTATGTGCCAAACATACAATGTTCCGTAAAACAACAACGAATAAAGCTTACATTTTACGCTGGAGGGAATTTAAAAAAAATAATAATAAAAAAAAATTGAAACTTTATGTTCGTATAATTTGCTTTTCATAAAATCTGTATTTTTATATTCTGTATTACATATAACATATAACTTATAAAGAAGTTGAAACATACGTCGGTATGTGATAAATATGTACAAGAAAATATGTATAGATATACTTTCTATAATATTATATTGAAAATTGTATAAATATAAATGTCATTTGCATTTTCATTTGAATTGAATTGTAGGGTGTACGTTGATAAGTAAGACCTAGGCCATGAATTGTATGGTTATTATAATAGGAATATGAATAGTAGTAGATGTACCTAGTACATTCTATATAATATATACATTATAACATTAATTTGAATGAAACATTAAGGTGCATATTGCATGTTCACTCATACTTAATGCATATTCTATCTTAAATTACATAAATGACAATATTTACGGAGCTCAAATACTGTATTAACATTACAATCATCACTACCACAATAACAATACAACAATATTTTCTTAATAAAACTAGAGTGTATGATTAAAATACATATTTCTATATTTCATTAAAACTATAAAAGAGTTTATGAAAAGCTTTTTCATAAAAGCTTTCACATAAGTTTTAATATTAATTAACATTCAGGTTAATAATTACACTATCCGTACATATACTCTATAAATTTGAATATAGCTAAATTAATAATGACAACGCGACATGTTTAATTTATTTATGCACTTATGTCTGGTGGATATTTATACATATAAATGAGTGGATGGCGACGAGACAGAATTAAGGTCTTTAAATCGTTTTCACTCAAACATTTTTTCTGTTATTGTAATAAAAATTTAGATTCAATCAAATTTTGAGTGACGTTGATAATTGAGAATGTAGAATAATATCACATACACGAAACAAATAATAACAACCTGAATAATAATAATCATTTCAATAATCATTTGTTTAATATCGATTTCTCATCGCGCATTCTGTGCAAGATAAAAAAAAAAGCAAAAAAAAAATGTAAATCAAAAACAAAAATCACACAGTTTTTCCTATTCTTTTCTTGTACATAAAACAATAAGAAGAGAAATTAAATAAAGAGAAACCATAAAAAGTTTTGAAATAAAAGACATGCAAACCGAAAATGAATAATTAAAAACATTATTTGTTATTGACAAAAGTCAAAGCAAACAAAAAAAAAAAAAAATTACAAACTCAGTTCATTCTTATGGTCTATTCTATTTTCCCAAATCATTTTAACAATATTTTCTATTTCAATACAATTAAATTATCGGCACCCTATAAAAACCAACTCAAGTGACCCATCCTTCTAAATTCATTATTATTGGTAATTTTGCTTATTCCCATTAAAAAGCATGAAACAAACATTGATTATCAAGTTATAAATACAAAATAAATGGTTAATTATTATTATGGATATGATTTCATTACATTCTAATTTACAAAACAATTCTTTTTCAGCTCGATAGATATGTAATTAAAACAAAATACAAAAACAAAAGCACAATCTATATAATTATTTAATATTCATAGAAAAATGTAGGTTATTTTCGACTTCATTACGATTATTAACAATATCGATATAATTACAACAAAATATTGTTTATTATTATGTTATAAGTACATCACACGTGATAAGTTTAGGTTTACATTTAATTATTTCCAATTTCAAACATATTTATTTGAAATTTATTATCATGTTAAACACAAGTTTTTTCATTCGAATTATTATTATTATTTGTATGTATTATTTATTATTTATTATTTATTATTTATTATTTATTATTATAGATTTATATTATAAAATATATGCGTACGATTTCGATATGATTATTGGGATATTGGTGGCATTGATGGTGGCTTGGTGGCTGTAACCAATATAGAGCGAGCATAATTTTATTTTTATTATTATTTTTTTTTTTTTTTTATTTTATTTTGATAATATGTTTTAAGCAGTCACGTTTTTGGTTTATATTATATCGATTCAATAAAAATGTGACATGATGATGGGGTCGCTTTAGGCAATATGGATGCGATATATGCGGATATAGATTCAAGTTTTATTTTATTGAATTTTTCTGCGTGTACGAGTATAATCATCATATCTTCCTATCAGTTAGCCGACTATATATTTATGAATGTATTTGTATTTGTATTCACATAGAAAACATTTTTATGTAGAATATAGATTGGGATAGTTGACGTGGTTATGAAATATAGCCATGTGTAGAGTAGGTACTATCAAATTCATTAATTTGATGTATGATGATGAATAATATATAAGTTAGAGAACGATCAAATACAAATTTAACCTTAAATATTATATTACTTATGTTATTATGTTTTAGGGGTATTTTGGTGTATGCTTACCAAATTCTAGGTTTTTAATCATTTTAACCTATTTTTGTTGGTGAGTTGGAAATAGGTGTAATACCCAAAGAGCATGATTATCAGCAGACAGTCTTCTATTTAATGATAACGGTGGACATTCAATTACATATTGAAACGTGTGATGACAATAATATTTTATTTTTATAATTTTATGAAAATATAATGAAATAACTTGAATGCAATAAATCGTTGATGATATATATTTTCGTTTTGATATATATTAGCAGTGACCATCGTTTCGTATAATATAATTGTATTTATTAAGAAATATTCTGAATACTTAATTTCTTGAATACACACAAATATTTCGAATTAATAATATTTCAATATAGTTCAGAGTTAATATATATTCTGTATTCAGTGATTGGGAAACTCCTTCATGTTCAGAATTATAAGATCTATACTAGGGATTTATTCGGTAAAACTATTTATTAATCATTCGAATAGTATTGATTCATAATATATAAATATTAAATAAATAAATAAATAAATAAATAAATAAATAAATACTGGGATACATATAAGGAATATAAGGTTTGAACTATAATATTACGCAACAAATTTTCTGTTCAGTATTTTTGGGATGCGTTTAATAATCTCCATATATAACAATATTTTTCCTTAATCAAAATACACACTATTAGTGTTAACCATAAAACGAACTCATTTTTACAGCACAATTACCCGAATATACTGAATAATCGTATTTATTTTACTGAACAGAAAATCCATGCCATCCATATATTAACGCAAACGTATATTGAACAAATAAATTTTGTTTCATTCATTTAAAAAACAATATACATATTATTACATGTATTTACCATTTCTTGAAATTGGTTCTTATTCCATTCAATCACATTTAAATATTACTGCTAATTAAATTAATTATATACTATTACAAAATACAAATTAATATATTACAATTCGCAATAATTATTATTCGTTTATTCGATTTCTTTAAAAATTAATTAGTACATACTAGGGTGGATCGATCTTCTAACCCCATCCTTGACATCGATTTTTGGAAAGAGGACACGAAATCATGAATTATGGTGA